>QKYT01001110.1:0-17328 GCA_003550305.1 Glomus cerebriforme | reverse complement strand
TATAATTAATAAAAGGTGGTTGTCCAGATGAAATTTCCCACAAAAGTATACCAATACTATAAATATCAGATGCAAAAGTAGTTTCNTTTCCAATAATAACTTCTGGTGCTATATAAGGAAGATTTCCATATACACTATTTAATGGTTTATCAGCNGGTCCACAAAATCCAANGTCNCTAATNNAGAANCTNTGATNTNNTTGTNAATATAATATATTTCCAGAATGCAAATCTCTATGAATTACATTTTCATCATGAATTTTGTAAAGTGCGTATATTATATCAAAAGCAATTTGCATTACTTCTTTCCATGCAAGTTTATTATAATATTGTTGCAGGTATGTTCTTAAGTCCATATCCATTTCATTAATTACGAGCATATAATTTCCATTTGATGGATTTTTTGTTAAACCATAACATGGTACTATATCTCCATATTTATTGCTTATAGTTAAATGAGATTTGCCCTAAAAAAATATAATAAAAAATTATAAATTATTATAAATTTTTTTTTAAATAAAATTAAAAAATAATCCTTTTAATTATATACAGTACCTCTTCAAACCAATTTCTATTAGCACTTTCAACATTTTCTAACTTTTTAAGTACTATATATTGATTTCCATATCTTTTTAATTGTTTTTCCTTGGAATTCCATTCGTAATAACCTCCACCTATCCAAGTTGCTGTATAAATTTCAGAACANCCACCTTTAGTTAAATATTTAATATTTTGTAAATTATTGTATGGGATCCATTCAACTATCATATTTGGTCGTAATGTTTCTAATTGACATTTTTGTATTAAATCATCAATGTCACCATTTCCAGATGTCCAATTTGAAAAATTCATTTTCAAATAATTCCGAACACAATATTCACAATATAATGTTGCTAAACATTCATCCTGACAATTTTCACAAATTCTTTTTATTCCTTTATTATTAAGAATTTTAAAATTGTCATAATCTATATTTAAATATTTTATTACTTCCAATTTTTCATCATTTGTAAGAGATTCATCGACAAGAATAGTTTTTGTTTTAAATTCATGTCTTTTATCTAGAGTATCATAAATAGTAGTATCTATTAATGTATATACTCTATTATATGCAGCACCCACAATATCTTTTCGAATAGCAGTCATAATGTGATTTTTAATTTTGTTTAAAGAAAGATTTTATAAGTTTAAAAGTTTTGAAATTTTGAAAAGTTGTAAGGGTGAGAAACTCCGAAATTGTACAAATATATAATACAGTATGTAACTCTTTTTGTACAACGGATAAAAAAAAAATTTTTTTGGAAATTATGAGCGCAGATCATTTTAATCATTTTACGAAGCAAAGAATAAATTTGAAATGATATATAATACAGTATATAGTTCGACAATGTTAATATTAGGATTTTAAGAAATTTGAACAGTAAATCGGATATGAAATTATTTATCATCAAAAGTTTAAAGCATGAAATTGAAATAATAAAATTATTAGTTTGAAGCATAAGTTGCTTTAATAAATTTCTTAGGGTCAGGATTAGGGTCAGGATTAGGGTCATTAGCGAGATTATGATCAACAACAAAGTTAATAGCAATGAAATATTTATTGGACCAAATATTTCGTGACTAGAAAACATGATTATTTCAACCTCACTTTTAAATTATTTTTACTATTTTACAAATCAGAACAAAAAAATTTCTAAGCTTAAATAATTTGATTAACATCACACGAACATTATTTTTCATTTATGCTTTACATTAGTAAAAATATCCAAACTTTCCTGCAATAAGAACTTAGGAAAAAAAAATCAAATTTATAAAAAAAAAAGAACTGTGATTTTATTATTAATAGATTTAATATTTTTAATAATAATTGTAATGATTAGACTTTTTCAAAAAAAAAATCAAAATGGCTTATCAATTTTGATAATATTTTTCAAATAGATTCGTGAAAATGTTGTTAAACTATTTTCTGGTTTTTCGTGACGCATCCTCTTACTTTATATTCAAATAAAATGCCACAAACAAGTTCAAGAAAGAAGGTATAATTTGTTTATTCATTATTTATTAATTATTATTACCCTACAGCCAAATAGGATCATGCTTTTTTTACCGTGCTGATATTTTTTTATTAAGCTATAAATAAATATTTAATGAATAAAGTAGATAAAATTATTACAGTGTTGCGATGTTCTCTCTTATAATAATCCTAAATAACTTGACATTCATCATTTTGCAATTTATCCAAATGGACAATTCATTTCAAACCATTTGTCATTTAGCTAGTCATTTATTTGTAATATAATACGTTCACCCACGATCTATCACAAAAATCATAGTTAGTATTAATCACAAAATTAGTATAGAAAGTCAGAATAACAATTTTAATCAAATATTTGATAGTGTTTGAATAAATTAATAATAACATGTACGTGGGTAATTAAAATGTTTTATAAAAATTTGATCGTGTGGATGATTTGATTATTTATTTTCGAAGTTAAGATGCATTTTTCATTATGGTAAACCATTTTTAATCTTTAATTTAAAATAATTATTAGAAGAATATTATTTTACACAAAACATAATTTGCTTTAATAAGAATTTTGTAAATCACATGTCTAAAATTACGTGATTAAAAATAATTAATTTTTAAATAAAGTAAGATAAAATTTCTCAAAATATTTAATAATCAAATACGTCAAGTAATAATATTTGACTCCTCTTTTTTTTAAAAAAAAAAAAATTTTATATGCAATTGTTGAACCACAATTTTATATTAAAGAATAACATATAAGATAACTTTATTTAAGTATGAGAAATATGAAAATATTCTATAAATTATATATCCTAATATATTAATTACTTTACAAAATTTAGAACTTGAATATATAAATCATCAAAATTAACAATTTGAATGTTATTTGATTCAAATTCTTTAACTTCATCGTTAGAAATTTCTTCATTAATGGCAAAAAACCTTACCCTTTTCCTTTTCATAATATATTCTTTAACATAAGGTAAAAGATCTCTTTCTTTCGACATTATATCTCTAATTAATAATTTCTTAATAAAAGAATTTCGAGATTTTTTTAAAAATACCACAAAATCACTCGTATTAACCATAAGAGATAAACATAAATATTCTAATTTAGAAGGAAGAGCTTGTCCTAAATTTAATAATATAAATGAACTAAGTTTAATATCATCACTTGATATATAATGACGTCTATAAAATTCAATAGTAATATAATTAAGATTTTGTTCAATAGTTTTAATTAAACTAAATACAGAAGAAAAAATCTTTTGATTAAATCCATGTAATAAAAAAAAATTGATTTTTGTACAATAATTTTTAACTAATTCAATTTGTTCTATTTCACTTGATGATTCAAATCCAATATTTTCCAAATAATCACAAGATTTTTGTAATAATGATTCTAATGATTCAATTGGAATCTTTTTTCTCATAAATAAAGATTTTAATTTAAATGGTTTAGTCATATTAATAATTTGTTGAATAAAATCACTAGTTAAAGAATAACAATAAAGAAAATGAATTGATTCTAAAACATTTAAATTTTCAAATGCTTCATTTAAATTAATAATATTTTTAAAATTAATTTCATAAAATGTAATTGTATTTAAAGTATTTGAACAATAAGAATCTTTCAATGATAATAATGAATTACTTAATAATAAGGAACTATTTACAAGGAAAAAATCATCAAATAAATCATGTTCAAATGAAATTTTTAAACTTTTAAGATTTTTTTGTGAATTAATTATTTGTGATAAATGACTTTCAATTGATACGTTATCAATATCATTATTAAATATTGGAATTTGAAAATGAAATGATTCTAAATTTCTAATTTTACGTATAAAATTTAAACTTTCTGATATTAATCCAACATTAAAATGACTATAATATTCATCTGTAAATACTTCAAATTCAATAATTTGTAAATTTACTTCACATTCAATAAATATTTTAAATAATAATTTATAAATTAATTTTATAAAATTATTGAAATCTTTATTTTGTATTCCTGAAGTTGTTGAAATCCATTCTTCAATTGAAGTCATGATTTTCCATGTGTTTAAATATTTAATAAAAAATGGATAATTAAATAATGTATTTAAAGAAAATAAATTTTTATCAACTCCATATTCATGAATTCTTTTTTTATCGAAATCATTTAATTTACATAAATAAATTTCAATAAATTGATAATTTTTAGGTTGTCTTATTGAAAATGGGTCTTCCCATAATAATGGAATTGCTAATTGACACCATAATCTATTAACTAAAACGCATGAATGTAATGTTTTATGATCGGTTCGAAAATTTTTTATAATTTCTTCTAATAATTCAGGTAAATATCCTGAAAATATTTTTGAACATGCCATATTTTGAACGAAAAGAAAAAAAAAAGAGGGGGATTTTTTTTTAAAAAAAAGGGTTGGAAATTGGGTTATATTAATTATAGTAATTTCGGAATAAATGATTCCGATATTTGTCATACAAATTTATATCTTGCAGCCGATCAAACAGGGTGGATATGTAATTTTACCCGAAGCATTGTGCTGGCCGGAAGAAATGTTGGCCGGTCATATATCACGTGACATTTAGGTCAATTTTTCGTCATCTGCGGCCGGATTTATATTCCGGTTACATTTGACTTTTACGAGCAATGGTACTTGTAACAAGTGCAAAACAACCTCAAATTATCATTTTCTGAAAATTGTCATCTTTACATTTTAACCAATATGAAAATTTATTCGAAAGTTTTTTTAGCAAAACATCTTCGAACAACATAATTAAATTACATCACTGTTTATGAAAAAAAAACCCTTCAATTTTGATTATTATTATAGAAGAAAAGATCTCCCATTTTCTTTAAGAACTGGCTTATATCTTCAATTATAATGATTTTTCATAATTTGTCTTAATTCAAATGATTACACTACTTTTATATTTATAATATTGTATTTCAGTCTTGACTTCAACTATGTATAATTTTTTTATATATAATTAAATAACATAATGAGAAATTTAAAATTCGTGAAAGAAATATCATCGTTGAAATCAATATTTTCCACAGCGTAACCAACAAAAAATGTTCGGGCACGTGATCTAGAAATAATTGTCACCGATGTGACAGTCCGTAAGATCTTGATTTCGGATTTTTTCAACATCAGTTTCACTATAGTCCGAATTTTCCATACGAGATTTAAGAAATTTTTTGACATGATTGGGAGACCATCTTTTAACGTCAACGGGGATATCATTTTCAGATGAAAGATAACAAGTATATTAATTTCTTATACTAGCCCAAATTGATACCATAAATTTCGCTAGAACTTATCTTCACAGCTTCTCCGTTATCATTTCGACGATGCTTTCGATTGTCAACGATTTGGGTGGAAGCGACTCCTGTTGCAATCATCTGTTGCCTCACCTAATCGAAAGGTAATGTTAACCAGTATGTTTTGACTGTAAATTTTCAAACTAAGATTTACCTGCAATGTATCGATTTTAAATTGGGAATAATCCCGTTTAAGATCAATACTGAACTTTTTGGGAGAAGTTCTCCAATGCTAAGCAATACAAAAATAAAGAATTAGAAATATTCGCAAGTTTATGTTGAACGAAGAGTTCGTCACTGTGAACTAAGAGTTACAGCTGGTCAAGCGTCGAACATGGAGATCTTTGCTGTGGACTAGAAGTGTCACTGGAACTAAAGGTTCCCAGTTTCGCTTGAAATGAATGAACTAAGAGTTCAGGACTGAACTGTGGAACTAAGAGCTTCCAGCTTCGGCTTGCGATTAAGGGTCTCTAACTTTTCTTAACATTAAAATCTATCTAATAAACCTACCGTCCAATGATCAATGATTGCTTGCGCCCTTCTCCTGCGTTCCACACTAAAACCAGAATTCGAATCCGCAATACGTATAAGGTCTTTTTTTATGCTGTCCAGTACGTAACTCCAATCTTTTCTCTCTAAGTTCTCACGGTAAGATTCTACTAACTTATTGCACGTCCAGTTTTCGAGTGGAATGGTGTTGTAAGAATCCAAGTTAATACGTTTGGAGGGCTTGGAATAAGGTAACCTTTTCTCCTCACACTCCTTAGCAAAGTCCACAAGCACCAGCGCAGGTCCTGCCTTTAAATTAATATCTCGGAAATCTTGTTTGGTCATCTTTAGGAAGGCGCGACCGGTAACATCATTATTTTCTAAAATTTTGATAACTTCCTCGCTTAGTCCTAACTCCTGTTTCCGCAAATACGAGATAAGTTCGGCTGTTTTATATTTCTTAATTTCTTCCGCCAGCGTAGAGGCGGGTGTTTCAGGCATAGCGTTTTTATAGTGATATTAGGCTCGGGTGAAAGGTGTGTTACGTTCGGAGGAATTTTATTTGCGAAAAAAGTGGGCGATTGAGGGTATATGTGAGAAAATTTTCATTACACAGACCTCATTTATTTTGTCGCACAATTTGTGGCTTAGCACCTCTTACACGATTAGCCCACTGATGTGGCGTTTCATTAGGTGATAAATAATCGTGCTGTCTTTCATTTATGCATACCGATTATAGTCAAAATATTATGCTTGATAATTAAGTACATATCCAGGACGGATTTTAATGATTTATAATTATAACGAATTTAACGCTTCGCTATAACATACATTGATTAAAAAAAAACTAGGCTCAAACTTATTAGTTATTTTAATATGCTTTACAATGCTACATATAAAAAAAAGTGCTAAACTCTACATCCATGTCCCGATCTCGAAATTCAGGTATCAGGTGATAAGCGTGAATACTCACACTTCCAACCAATAGAAGCGTGATCTACAAGAAATACTGACTTTATATAAAGAGCTCGTCAAAATTGCAAAATATGATCCAGTGACCGGCGATCAAGAAAAGGGTGAATTCGGTTAAATTTATCTCCCGAAATCAGGGACGATGATTTCCTGTGTCAGTTTCACATAATTTCAAATTTTTGGCCTGATTTAGGATTTGCAATCATTATAATGCTGGCTGACATTAAGTTTGGCCAGAATTTGCGAATTATAATGTTGGCTAACCTTGTATAATTCTGGCCAAATCACAGAATTTCACAGAATTAACTTTTATCACATACAGAATTTATCCTTAATCACCGCAGAAAATCATCGTCCCTGTGTGACACCCGGACAGTGTTCAAAATTACTTTTATAATTTTTTTCGAATGTGAAATATTATTTGTCACCTATCACGTTCCCGTGCTTTTTGGGTCAATCAGACAATCACATGATTATGATCAGCAAAATATTTGGCTTTGTGACATAATATGCGGACAATAACAACTCAACTGTTATACGTAAAAAATAAAAAAATAAATGCGGACAATAACAATAACTTACTTGTATCTTTGCTGTACTACAATGAAAATGCGGACAATAACAATAACTTACCTGTATCTTTGCTGTACTACGATAAAAATGCGGTCAACAACATTGAAAATAAACATTTTGGCGTAAATTATAAATTATCCTTAAGCCCCCTCCCCTTTCTTTTTCACTCACAAATATGTCTTGTTCAAAAATATTTTCGGGAGGTTTACCTGAATTATTAAATGAAATCATACAATATTTTCGAAATGATTTTTCAACATTACATTCATGTATTTTAGTTAATAGGTTATGGTGTCGTTTAGCAATTCCATTATTATGGGAAAATCCATTTTCAAAACATAATAATAGATTTTATCACTTTATTGGAATTTATTTATACTTTTTAGATGATGAAGAAAAATCAAAATTAAATGAAATTGGGAATAAAATTCTTTCAATTCCTTCAAACACACTATTTAATTACCCTAGTTTTATTAAATGTTTACCAATTGATAAATGTTATTTTAGGTGGATTCATTCTGATAGTCTTCCTAGACGAAATAATTTATGGAAATTTAATCTTTTATTATTGATTAAAATATTTATTAAATGTCAAGTAAAGTTACATACTTTATTAATTTATGAATATCCTGAAACACTTAGTTCTGCTTTTGAATTAATCCAACAAAATCCAAGTTTAATTAGTAATATCAGAAATATTGAATGTTATTTTGCTATGACAGCTTCAAGTTTACAATTTTTATTAAAATTTTTATATCCTGCTTGCAATTCAATTTCTTCATTTCATTTTAATCCTATTATTGGTATTAATAATGATATTATATCAACAGAAGAATCTTTATCACAATTTATTAATTCACAACATAGTGTTAAAAAAATTTCATTCAAAAATGGCTTTTCTTTAATGAATAGTTTAAAGAATTCTAATTGTTCAAATACTTTAAAAATAATTAAATTTTATAATATTGATTTTAAAAATATAATTAATTTAAAAGAAGTTTTTGAACAATTGAATGTTTTAGAGTCTATTCATATGATTTATTGTCGTTTCTTAAATTCTAATTTTATTCAACAAATTATTAGTATTAGTAAACCATTCAAATTGACATCTTTATTTATGGCGGAAGAATTATCAACTGATTTATTAGAATCATTTTCATTATTATTACAAAAATCTGGTGAATATTTAGAGAATATTGATCTAATACCATTAAACGATGAAAATTCAAGACGACAATCCTCTGAATTGATTGAAAGATATTGTACAAAAATTAAATTTATGATAATAAATAATCGTAATTCTAATATTCATTTGGCACTTGATTTAATTAAGAATGTTGGACAAAATATTAGATATCTTGATATTTCTCTAATTACCAATGATGGTAAACATAGTTCAATTTTATTATTAAATTTAGGACAAATCCTTCCTTCTAAATTAGAATATTTAAGTTTAACTCTTAGTATTTGTACAAGTGATTTGGAAGTATTTTTAAAAAATTCTAAGAATACTTTTATTGAAAAATTGGTAATTCAGAATGAAATGCGCGAAAAAAGCGATGATATTTTACCTTATATAAAGGAATATGTTATGAAAGAGAGAAGAATTAGGTATTTAGCTATTCTTAGTTACTATAAAAGTGAAAATAGTGGAAATAATGAATTATTTTCTTTGAAAAATGAAGTGAATGAATTTAAATTATATAATATTCAAGTTAAAACATATTGGGACTTAAATATTAGTATTAATGATTTTATAAATGAAATGTATTAATTATAACTATGATTTATATATATATAAATAAAGTGATTTTTTATAACAAATTTACAAAATTTATGCTTTTTAACCTCCTTTATTATAAGTGAAATATATGAAGAAAATGATTTTATATTTCAATGATTTTTAAAGGTTACAAATATCTGATTATTAATTCACGCGTTAATCATAGTTTAACTTTATAGTTTAAATGAACTTTTCAATTTTTAATTAAATAAATGATTGTACTATGATTGTATTATAAAAAAGTTGGTTAATTAATAACGGCAAAAAAAAATATATATATATACGTCAAGCTAATATCTTAAAATTATCTTATCGTAGCAAACAATTTACTGACAATCTTAATAATCTAGAGAATAATAATAATCAATAATTATAATGTCAATCTAAAAAACCTGCAAAATCAAAAATAAAATTATAGTGCATACGCATTTAAAAACTAATACGTTAGGCATAATTCAATTGTGTATATTCTATTCAGTATAGAAATAATTAACCTTTTTACAATTTTATTATTGCGCGCTCATTTATTTTATAAATTAAATTATTTTCACGCAATTATCATACGTAAGCGTGACATTCAATTCTCTGATTAACTAATCATTTAACGTTTTTATTCATTGTAATAATTTATCAATTTACGGTATTTGTATTTAATAAAATTTTAAAAGCTATTTTTTTTTTTACACTGTATAATGATACATTCCGTAACTTATCTAGCACATTTAATGTAAATTTTATTATTATATGAATAGAAGAAAAATTTCATAAAATATTGGATAACATCTATGATTACGTACAAACGAAAAAGGTCCGTAGAATTTTTATTAGACAATCAAAACCACCAATAATAGGAAATGACAAATTTGGACCATTACCACAAGCAAGAACACTAATTTACAAGTAACAATCACTACCATTTCCTGAAACATAACATCAACTAATAAAATATTAAAGGGTTCTCGTTATTACAATCAGGAAGTTATTTATCAATTAAGGAAGCAACTAAAGATACCAAAAAAATTGGAATTATAAGATATTGAAAAACATCAATGTCTAATATAAAAGATTTAAAGAAGGTTAGAATAACAAGAAATCATCTTGGTAATGAACAAATATTTCAAGAATCAGGAACACGATAAAATAAAATAAACTGAATGATGACGTCAAATCCATAAGTCTAAAAAATCGTTTGTTCTTTACACCCAATACATATCTAGAAGCTCAGTGATATTGAAATACCTCATCATCTCCAGCTAACTCGTAATAAAGATTGTTTGGCAACTGTTCCAGACGCGTCAATTTATCCAGGAAGTAAAATTTGTAGAAAAAGTTATTTAAAGTCTTTGAAAATTCAAATCATAGTAATGAAGAATCTGGGTGGTATTAAATTCATTTTTAAGTTATTATACAAGAAAGAAAGTTAAGGATACGCACAAAGAAAAAAAATTAACCCAATTGGTCGAGACATTTTTTTTTTACAAATTTTATTTGAATAAAATGAATATTTTATTAGATAATATTGAAGGAAATAAAACAAATAATAGTAACAGATATTAAAGATAAAGAAGGGGCCACCATTACTACCATCGCCACCATCATCACCACGAGTCCACGACCACGAGCCCATGACACACCATCACCATCACCGTCACATTTTCACATTTTAAAGTCTTATATCTAAATCTGAGGCCAAAATGGTATTTGATGCAATCATCAGATTGTTAAATAGAAAAAAAATTAAAAATGTGTTATAATTATACAAAAAAATGGAAGATACTAATTAAATGTGAAAATTTATCCCACCTTTCATCAAAAATTAATGGTAAACATTTTTTTAACCACGACTTACAAGAAAAAAAAGATAAATCAGATATTTAAATAATTTCTATTATAAATCAAAATTCAACACTACCCCACCACGCAAACTTAACTGAAAATTTCCAAACTGAGAGAAAGAAGGATTTTCAAACCACCAAAATAACTTGCAAACTTTCTAAAAAAAGAGGAAGAAATTACGATAAGTATAGACCAAAACCGATATAACCGCCAATAGATCCAAAAATATACTGATAACTAATAAAAAATAATGAAAATTACTCAATTATTTAATTTAAAAATCTTCTTGTAGTAAAAATCTATTTTTTTTTTAATTTTACACAAAAACTATCTGAATAATCACCATTGTAAGCTTTAAAAAAAAACTTTTCTTCTCGTGGAACTACAAAAATTACGTATATTCGACCATCAAAACCATAGGTTTTCCCACATTTTTGAAATTGATCTTGACAAAGCCGATTTTTTGTGACGAAGAAAAAAATTTTTGAAAAAGGAGACTATTAAAGCACATGATGTCTATCAAATTACTTAATTAGTATAGACTATAGACGGTGCACCAAAATGTCCAATGGTCCACTTTGGGAATGATCAACTGTGTCAAGCGAATGTGGCTTAGATATGGCTTAGCGTGATAATATAATGTCATTTCAGACCGTAGTTTAATCGAAACATATAAATGGAATAAATAGTGTAAATCATGTCAAATTGATAATTTAAAAATAAATTCACAAGTGGAAATGAAAAAAATTGACAAACTAATTCAAGGGTAAAAATTAATGTAAAATATTTGAATGGATACCATACGATCAGTTTTGATGTTATTAAAGAAATAGACAAAGGTGGTTTTGCCATAATATATTCATAATGTGGAAGGATGGTACGTTACGTTATAGTGAATATAAATTGCTATACGAAAGGGGTAAAAGGAGGTATTATAATAAAGTTGCTTTAAAATGCTTACATAACTCAAAATATTTCAGATGAATTTTTAAATAAGGTATAAATTAATTTAATTATTTTATAAATTCAATTTAAAAATTCTTAATATAATAATAATCCTTTTTTGTTTTGTGTTTTATAAAGCTATTATTCTATTAAAAGTATTTCCAATACCATTAATATAATCCCATATTTGAAATACATAATGAATTTGCAGCTATATGTGCAGTATTAATTGTTAATATATTTCCTGCATGAAAATCAAGATGAACCATATTTTTTTGATAAATATTTTTAAGTTCTCTAATGATTTTTACCAATGATTCAATCTTATCTTTCCAAATTTATTATAATTCTTTTTAAACCAATAATAAAATCTTTATCCTTTGCCAATAGAGTAACAATAATGAAATTTTTTGTATCTAGATATTTCATATATTTGAAGAATATTATCACTATCCTTAGTAGAATATGCTTTTATTGCTTTAACCTCTACAAACATAAAAAAAAGATTATGTTAAAAATTATTTAAATTAATTTATAAAAAAAAATCCATACCTCATTTAAAAATTTATCAACAATATTTTGTGAGTTCCATAAGCACTTTAAAGCAACCTTTAAATTATAATTACTCCGATCATATGACCATAAAAATAACGTAATGGACCATTTTTCCATATTGTAAAATATACTGTAGCAAATCCACCTTTTCCCATTTCTTTAATATTATCAAACTATTGTATGGTATCTATTCAAATAATATATCCCGTTTATGATCAATTTTTAGTTGCATTTCTTGAATTAAATTATCAATTTTTTCATTTTCACTAACAAAAGTTTTTTTAGAATTGCCTATTTGACATGGTTTACACCGTTGTTTGCACATGTTTCACAAAATTTATTTTCAAGAACCACAATATAATCATTTGTATCTGAATTTTGAGATATTCATATATTATTATAAGAATATTATTATTATTCTTATTAATAAAATATGATCTAATCTGTAAAACATAAAAAAATTATCATTTATAAATAAAATATATAAAATTAATTTATAAAAGATTTTATACCTCATAAACAACTTTTTTATCGGATTCTCTTATATGTTCCATTTTTTTCCCAACCGTAATTTAATGGACCATTCTTACTTCCATATTGCAGAATATAAAATTCTCCTTATATTTCTTTAATATTATTAAACTGATTGTATGGTATCTATTCAAATATATTAACTTTAAATTTATTGATATTGAATTTTAATTGCATTTCTTGAATGATATCATCTATTTTTTTTCATTTCTACCAGTCCAATTTGAATAATGAAATTGACATGGTTTACACCAATCAAATACACATAGTTCACATAGTTCACATTTTTTACATTTGTTTAAATTACCATCTTGAAATGAAATTGTACTATTTCTTGGTTCCATAATTCGAATCTAAAAAGGTGCTAGCTTTTAAATAAAAAAATTCTGCAAGTAACAAGCATAACAATCAAACAAATTGAGAAATAAATTAGAGTTCCAATCCGCAGATTGATGGATGGACGGACACATTTTGACAATTATACATGGATACAATCAATAAAGTTATGATTTTTTTGAGATATCTTCAGATTATACTTATAGTAGATTTAAAATCTTTTTCATGTATAAAATGTAGCCCAATTTATATAATCATGACAAAATATTTCAGATTACATAATTGATTTTATTAAATTTTTCTTGTCGTATTTTAATAGATTCGAAAAATAAATTTAAATTAATGATGATCTCCAATTAGATTTGCAATTGAAAACAAATATTCTCATATCAAAATATTCGATCAAATAACAAGAACTTGTTTTTTAAAAAAATCAATATTTATCTATATTATTCTTCCATTTTAACTATTCATTGGATGAAAGTTTAAGTTACATATTAGGTTATCATTATGATTAATCATTCATTTTGATTGAAAACAAAGTTTTAGATGAATTCTTTTTTGAGACAAAAAATTTTGTACAGAATTTATTTTTAATGAATCAATTTTATCTCAATTTTAGGAAAAATCTTTAAAATTTGGGAACAATACTCCAAGGAACACCTTACAACAATATATTCCTTTTATTAAATTCTTTAATTTGAATAATGTATATCTCTATAAGAAAATTATTACCAAAAGAATTACATGAAAATTTGTTTATACATTTTATGGATCATGATGAACAGACCAGAACAAAAGTATCTAAAGAAATCAGTTCAAAAAGTATTAATTTATAATTCTGGTCATTATCAGGCAATTATTATCCTCAATTTGGAGGTGGTGCAAGAGTTACTGTTCATATAAAAGAACTTGTGCTTTTAAAGTCAATGGTATAAAATATCCTGAAGTATATTAATAGAATAATTTACCATTAAAACTTTATCTGGTGGTTTTATTATATCATTCTAGTCACCTTCGAATTCAACCTCATCAAAAAAGTTGATTTAATTTATTTTCTATACTGTATATAATTTTTATCTGTCAATTAAAATAAAATTGAACAATTTTAATTGCCAGTTACGTAGCTATCAAATTGGTTTCTGATGCATCAAAATGTTTAATGTGGTAATAAATTTCTATCCTTCTTTTTTAATTTAAATTTGTTAATAATGTCTACATTCAAAGCTTGAAAACGTGTATTTTCTTTACATAACTGAGCTTCTGCCAAAACTAAGTATATTTGTTTTAATTGAAGTTTAATGAAAATAATTGATTGAAATTACATAAATTATAAAAAAAAATGAAAGAAATATGTATTTGTATTATTGAAATTATATCTTCTACAAAATTATATACTAAAAATTAATGTAATAACTATTCTTTATGTCTTCCAAAACAATAACTATTTTATTTATTTATCATATATCTATTTCTAATTGATCAATTCTGATTTTTTGTTGTTATACTAATTTTTTTATTGTCCTTTATTCCACCCATATACCCAGTTTTTTGTATGATATTCTATTCATCTTACACCATACTATTTATTTGTCATTAATTTACTCCCTATATTTGTTTATTTTGATTTATTATTATTTTTCCCATTTGTCATAATTCAAATTCCTTTAGACTTTGATATAAACTCAAAAGTTGCAAATGTTTTTGCTCTAAATTTTCTTTTACGTTTGTTTTATCATATTGTATATTAGCTTATTCTTTTGCTATGTCTATTTGTTAACCTTTTCCATATTAATTCATACAGTATTCCATTTAATTTTCTACAGTATTGGTTGTAAAGGTATGGTAAAATAAACTTCGTCCAATCCACCCAATTCTTCAGTAATTTTGTCCTTTATCATTATGTTATTTGTTTTGTTATTAAAAATGTTCATTCTTGTTTTATTTTCTTTTCTTCTTAGTGCCTTTTTCATACTCCTCTTTCTCTCTGGTTGGTATCTTTTTCATACTCCTCTTTCTCTCTGGTGCTCTCTTTTATTTGTGATTTTTTTTATATACCACTACCAGTTAATTTTGTTGATGATAAAAAAAATTCTGCGTTATATTCTTCATCTTTACACATTCTTTTAATTTTCTTTGCAGAAATCGTAGAATATCATCTGTTTCTGCCTGAGTTATGAAGCTTTGTTTATGTCCATAAAATAAATCCAAATTTCTCTTTAAACTTCATTTTCTCCAAATCTGGATGGGTGTTTGTATTATATGAGCTCATAAATAAGATAGTCAATAAGTATATAAGGAAAGGAAACTCTAGTCTAAACCAAACCAGCCAGATCTGACCGGTCTTTCCTTGCCTGATACGAAGAAGACCTCTATATACAGTATAAGGAAGAGAAGAGGAAGTTTAAAGGAATTTAAAAAAAAAATACCAAACCCACCAGATAGAAGATGCTTGACTAACTGACTGGTATTACTGGTTTTCTTGCCTGATAGAGGAAGACCTCATATACAGTATAAAAAAATATATGGATCTTGTCTTTCCAGCACCAGAAACTGCATAAAGTATATGGAAAGTTTTTTTATTATTTTTAAATAATTCGATAAGCTTATTACCCATTGTAGTAGATAACGTTTGATCTAAGTGCATGTCTGGAAAGTTTTCACCACTGATTGGTATGCAGGATCCTTCTTTGGAGAAATGGTTAGCAATGTTTCTTGAGGATTCAGGATAAAGTTCTGGAGGGGATTAGCAGTGACATTTTTTTCAATTTCAGCAATCAACTCTTTAAGATCATCAAGGTTAACAAAAGATCTTAATCAATTTCTTGGTTTAATGGATTCTATGGTTTGAAAAAAGGTGAATATCATTGACCATTAGTGAGGAAAGTGAAATATTCTAGTGATTTCTTGGTGGAAAAAAATATACCTGGATCTGCGAATCATTTTTGTCCAGTAGCTAAGAATAATTAAAAAAATGGAGATCAGACCAAACTTGATATTTTGTTACTGCTAATTTCTTGAAAATATGTACTAAACGGTACTTCAAATTCCATTTCTTTTCCACGAAGTTTTTGAGCAATGTCTTCTTCAGCAGTAGAAATATTTTGCTTTTTAATATCTTTACTCTTAACACAAATAACTTTCCAAAGTTTCAAATTGTTTTTGTCAGAATTACCAACTCCTTTAATACTACAGACATAGTCCCTGAGGTGAAAAACTTCGAGTATGTCTAAGGAGATATTTGTATTATTAATTTTGGCATATCCATTTTTATCCTTATCATCTTTGTAAATGTTAACCGCATCAACATCAACTTCAGGACCATTGCTTGAAATGCTTGAAAGTATGTAAAGTTTGAATAATGCATACATCTCATTAATATTTCTATAAAAATGATAAAAGTTTTAGTTTTTAGGAGAAAGTTGAAAAAAAAGTTTCAAGAAAAACTTGAGAAAGTTTGAGAAAGTTTAAACTTTATATACCTTTCTACATCATGACTAATTAAACTATTGATAGACTCTTGATTTGTGGCTTATTATGATGGAATTCAAAAAAAAATTAATAAAAAAACAGTATAAATTCATGTGAAAAAATAATTTCTTTTATGAATCATTAGATTGGAGAAAGATCAGAGTATTTATGAATTATTATTATGCAATTTTTTAGATGTACAGTTTGTCTAAATCAAATTTATGTGTATTGTATGAAAATATTTTCCAATATTTCCTTATACTATTTATTATTTCTAAGAAGGGAATTACATTGAATTTAATAAATTAAATTCTTGGTAAGTTTAGACTTTTGATTTGGTGTTGGACTTTTTTTTCGTTAACAAGCAAATTTTCTTTATTTTTTATATATATATATTTTAGCTTGTAACTTTTTTTTTTGATGGATTGATCAGATCTAAATTTAGTCTGGTTCACATATCATTTTTAAGTATTTC
>QKYT01000111.1:228292-238403 GCA_003550305.1 Glomus cerebriforme | reverse complement strand
ATACTATTCATCATTATTACTTATTTCATAATAAAACCTTTGAAATTTTTTTTAAAAAGTTGTTTTTGCTTTTAAGCGAATTATATTAAATAAATTTCTTGTGATTAGATAAAATCATTGTTAAAATACATAAAGATAAATGCTTAAAAGAGAAAGTTATAGTTTGCACCGTCAATCTTTAATNAATTTGTTGGATAAATAAAATATATTAAACAGTAATTGAAAGAAATTATGAAAGAATTAAACAACAATGATAATATAATTAAATTAANCTATCATACATAGATTAATTATTTTTGCTTTATGTTATATTGTCATTTTGTTGCTAAAAATCCCAGATTTGACATAAGGCTATTAACTGTATATTTGTAGGCTAACAATAGGATTAAATTAGGCCTATAATCAAGTTTGTTAATAGTGCTAGTAAGAAAATTGTAAATGAATATTTTAGATTAAGATAGTTAAATTTGGCATTTTAATAGCTTTATTAGCCTAGTACGAGGCACATTTAGTAATATTATTATTATAGTAATACATTAAATAAAGATAAAATAAAAGCATTTGAGTTATACAAAATAGCATCTGATAGAGNATATAGTGTACAAAATAATCTTGGAAATTTGTATATTCTGGGCGAGGCAATTGAAAGGATTTGGAAAAACTATTTATTAGTATAGTAAAATAGCAGGAAATTGATATAAAACAGCATTAAATAATTTAATTGAGATTTATGAATTAGGAAAAGCTAAGGTATTAATAAAAATGAAGTTAGAGTATTTGATTATTATAAANAAGCAGCTAAAAGGGATATAAATACAGAATATAAAGTTGGAAATTATTTTCTATGGATGATATTGACAAAAGAGCACTTAATATATACAGTATAAAGAAGCAGCTGAGAGAGGAAATTGTAATGCAAAACAATATATATCTTGCATTATTAAACAAGATACAGTACAAAATACTTTTAACGAGATTTGGAAATTATTTTAAAACTAGAAGTTTAATTAATTGATTTAGATTATGATTTTTTAGAACAAATTTTTATCGAACATATAATACTTCTAATTTACTTAATAGCAAAATTATGATTTTAATTCTGTATTAGTATTTTTATCTAAANAAATTTATTTGAGCAATGTATTGTTGCTTAATATTTAGAAATATTAACAGAAAAAACCGAAATTTTTATGGGGAAAATTTAGTATTTACTGATATAATAATCACACGCTTCAATTATTATCGAAAGTAGTTAATTTGAACTTACAAATTGTGAAATATACCCGTTAATTTTGTTATAGTTATTATTACTCGATTAAACTTGAATAGGATCCTAAAAAATTTACATAAATATAATGATATTTTGCAAAAATATATAATTACTAAACTTCAAATATTTTATATAAGTTGTGGAAGTTGTAAAAAATAAAATTGACATTTGACGCAAATAGTCACATATGAATATATTCCATATTTTTTCTTTTATTAATAAACTGACGCCTTGCAAAACACTATCAAAGGAATGATACCTGTTGAACAACAATCAATACACTTTTTTAGTGTAAGTATGATCCTAATCATTCAATTTGATCACTATCATCATCAAAGAATGGACCATGATTAAAGACTAACAAAAAATTTTTTTNGCATAAGAATTGTAAATTTATAATTATTTGTAACGAAACCGCGCTATCCTTAAAATTAAAATAAAAATGTAAATTTATAATTATAGATCCGAGCGTGAGTAACACTCTAATGCATTAATTTTATATGATTGCAGTGGTTTAATGCCGTTAACGTCACGAATGTTCACTATTAAGTTATCGTACGACCACGTCAAATTATGCTTTATAAAAGTTTATTTATTAGAGCATATTTTATACTATTATAAACTTATTTAACTTATTTGTGGAATTGGAAAAAATAAAAAATGAAACGNTGTAGAAACATTTCATGTTGATAAAAAAAATTATTAGATCATCAGTTAAGGAAGAAAAATAATATTTAACGGATTTTGAAAAAGTGAATCTATACCCATCACAGCCAACTATTTCACATGAATTATAAACCGTAAACCATTACATAAAATCTTCGAAATAAAATTTTGGTAAATTTATTAATATTGGAATTTATAAAAAAGTTTATATAAAAAAAAATTAATATTGCAAGATAACTGATTTAATGGTCTGAACTTTTGTAAAATATTGTATGACAATTAGCTATTGATGATCAAACAAACTCAGCATGATCACACAATACCCAAATACCGTATATAATAATTGTGCTAACCCCTTTGAATTCTTGCTTTATAAATTTTATATATGATAACATTGTTGTAATAAGACTACGTTATTCCTGTCTACTAAATTCAGTATATACAAGGGTTTTATAAAATACCAAGTATTTTTGGAACAGGATATTAAAGATGGGTAAAGGGAATATTGAGGTGCTCAATTTCCTACCGATCTTATAAATTTTGTTTTTACAATTTTAAAGACGACTCTTCTGCCATTTCATTTGATCGAGAATTAAAAAAAAGACTGGATAAACTAAAAGGCCAGGACTATACATAAATGGTAAGCACACATTTACCGTACTATTAACCTCTTTCAGGGCCGGAATTACATAAATGCCGACTGGTATTATTTGAAAAAATGAAACTGATCTGCAACTCCTACATCATTTTAAAGCTCAGGGTTTTAGCTTTACAAAATGAGGTTTCACAATGGTCATTAAATTTATTAGCAATCTACGGAACTACTTTTTATGAGAAAAACTCATTTTTAATCATTATTAAAATAATTTTGTCATTCATTTTTTCTGGTCAATCATTTATACTGTATTTAATTAATTCAAATTTTGTAAAATTTTATATATAAACCTTTGAAACATGGTCTTACTCATTAATGACCAATCATTATGATAAACAAAAGTTTACAAACATTCTTACTTGTTTCCTTTCTTCTCATTTTCCTCTCTTACCATGTGAATGCAGAATGTCATCAAATATATAGTGAACTGAGTGCAGATGGTAATTGGGATAACAACGATACCTTCTACGCATTTAGTGGTGGAGACATAACTTTTAAGCTGACTGCGTAAATATAAATTCCTTTTCTTTAATGTCTTAGATTCTAAAACTGACATAAATATTATTTGATAGTATGCGGCTTTGTGACGCATCGACCCTTATGATTCACGCGATAACCCCAGATGGTGGAGGAAATATTAAACCACGCAATTTTACATTTAATGATTTAAACGTAGTTAAAAACATCGCTGAAAATGTTATTACTAAATCTGTACATCAATTCCGTTTACAAGCTCGGATCCTAGATTTCAACAATATTAAATGCGTTAGACCTTCTTTCAATGGGAATCTTTGCTTTATTTCATATGTTCCTCCTCCTATCCCTTGTGATTGCGAAAGTTATTGTAAAAAAAATCAAGCTATAGAAATTGCGGTACCAATTTCAACTGCAATTATTGGAATAATGGGAGGTGTAGGAGCAGTATTACTTAAACAATTTTTTAATAAAAAAAAATCCAATCCGTGATCGTAAACAACTATTATCTATTGTATATAAAAGAATATTTTATTAGTATAATTTTTTGATCATAATATTTCTGGTAAATTTCGTGAAACGAACTTCAACTTCAGAGATTACAAATAATGAAAAAATTTTTTTTTCATGATTCTTGCCATAATCATAATTCTTTTCTATTGAAAAAAATTCTTTCAATAAGTCTCTTTGATTGTTAATTGACATTATATTCAAGTAATATCTAAACTCATACATATCTAAATTTATTTTAAGATCTAACTTCGAATACAATTATGCGGTTACATATTTTCGACAGGCTTTAGTTTTTTAATTCGTTTTTACTATAATTTGTGATAACTAACGCAAAGTGACACTTCTACATGACAGTAATGATGTCACTAAAAAGTGGTAATATCAAAAAACTTTTAAAAAAAAGAGCTAACATTAAAAAGAATATAAATAGTAATGACAGAAAAAAACTTCTTAAAAATTACTTTTATTAATTCAATCATATAAAATTATATAATATATATATTAAAAAAACTCTAGATGTTTTTTAGTTAAGTTGATTTTTGGGTTGTTATTGGTAACATAAAAAAAAAAGATGAAAAGAAACATTTAAATCCATAATTATTTTAGAAGTTTGAGATTTAAATGGAAATGATTGATATTTTAATATACGGCATTCGCTTGTTCAAAAGAACTAATATTTGGCAAGATTTAGTATTCAGAAGTTTGAATATTTTTTGAATACGGAAAGTCATTTTTAACAGCTAAATGAAACTATCGACTAATACTGAGTTTATAAAATTTCAAAAAAAAACTGGTTTTAGCTAAAACATCAGCAATTTCTATGTTCAAATAAATTGAACTTTTACATAGTGAAAAAAAGTCAGGTTAAAAAAATATATATACTGTACAAATTTTTTTTTTCTTAACTAAAAAATCCCTAATCCTTCAAACTAAACTTGATTTTAAAAATTCTACAACCAAAAAATGAATTAATTTCTGATAGATCGTTAATTCAAAATCTAAAAATCATTATCCTCTAATGTGAGAGAATAATCCACCAAGAACTTCGCATCCACAGCAGACATCACACTTACCGATTTAATAATAATAAGCCCATAGAGTCTATTTCTCAACGTCAAATAAATATTGAGCAACATTATCTTGAATTTTATTAATGTAATCATAAAAGATGTAAATAATGAAATGGAAACTTGGGAAGCAATATAATTGGTTAACTTGGAATAGACAATATAAATCTCGAAGACTATTTTTCTAATGTATGTTTAAAATCACGTCATATATTTTCTAATACTTACCGATTTCAATATTTTTACTTTTGTAATTTATATAACCACATAATATTTTCATGATTATTAATAATTTGATGTAACCTTAAATAATATATAAAAGTATTAATAATATTAAACTTTTCAAATTATTACAATTTCTGATATTGTACCTGACTTCTTTTGAGATTATTGAAAGATTTCGAACGTTTTTCCTAAAAAATCATGTAAATCTTTCCTTTTTTGGATAATTTCTGATAATGTCAGCCAGAAATTTATTACTTATTTTAGTAACTGACTGACATTACCGTAATTCCGGCCCTGAAAAAATGCGTACAGCTAATAGTAAAATTTTTTAGATTGGACCTGACCTCTGTATGCATATTTCGGGGTCCTTTTTCAGTTCGCTTTATATATTTTTTTTATTACTTTTTTTTAAAAAAAATAATGCCCAGTTCCCCAGGTCACTTTTAAATTTAACGTTACATGAACCGAAAATATTAGTTTTCGTGGTCTTAGAGGTACATATTTTTTATGATTATTATGAATTTATTAAATCTTTCAGAGTAATTTATTTACCTATACATATTTTACAAAATTACTAGACTACTATTCGCAATAATTTGCTTCGGAATTGCATAATTCTGAAAGATCTGTATGCTTTTTTTTTTTGACTGATTTATTAAATACTAGAATCGTTTAAAAAAACTAACAAATATTAGAAATTATATATAAATTTTATCTATAAACAAAAATGAAAAACAATCACAGAAAAGGTATTTTTAAAATTTACTATCCAAGCGATTGGATGCAATTTAATTAAACTATCTGTTGTAAAACTATAATCGCCAAATTTTTTAAAATTTTCTTTATAAAATTAATTAACAGTTAAGCCAAAAGTTTATTATTAAAAACATGTAAAAGATCTCCAAGTTATCGTTATAAAATAGACACACAAAAATAAATTACAAAATTGCAGAATATATCATTTAATATTCCTATTAACTGTCCATTATAGATAAAATTCATAATTATATGTACGTATTTATTATTTGAATTTAGTTTTTTATAAATAGCATAAAAACTTTTTAAATCCATAGTAATATGGATAAGAACTTCATCCAGCCTATTTTAGACCTCTTTACTGATAGCAGTTAGTCATATATTGTCGTCATAATCACCATAAATTAAACTCGTCAATATCGATTCTTAATAAATTTCTGGAAATGTAGTAATTTCAACTTTATAAACGTCATAGAAGAGGTAGGTCGTTATCTGTGGTTTTAGACTTTAGAGTAACGTTAGTATATTGATTAATAAATATAGTATAGTTGAAGTTTAGTAATAGTAAATAGAGAAAGGATACTTTTGAATATAGTGACTTATATACGGGTAATTAGTTATAGATATAAACATTTAAGAGAACTAATTTTATATAAATATTCAAGTTAAATCTAAGCAATTAATTAAAATAACAAATGTCGAGGCCATAAATATTTTTAGTATTAAAGAGCGTAAAAAAGATAAAAAATGAAGGAAATTATTATATTAAGTTTTTACTTTAATAAATGTGGTAAAGAAAATAATTGAAAAGTATTTATGAAATATCTCAAATAAACTGGAATAATTAATTTTGATTTATAAGATAATTATAAATTGTTAAAGTTAAATAAGAAATTAAAAAATATTAATAAATATGTGAATTAATGTCAAATTGATAAGTGAATGAATCATTAAAAATTTTTTTTAAATGAAATCTGAAATTAAACGATATGAACTAAAGTTTAAATTTAATAAGTGAAAAAAACAGACTCCTATTATTTAGAGAAAAAGTGCCCAAACATTCCGCATCATAGTTAGTCAAACATTAAAAATCAAATAATTGGTTGTTAGCAACTGAATATAACTGGCCAAACATTTAAATTTTATGACGCAAGAAATGAGTCCTCATATAATCATTTGGGGATTCCGAATGTAATTCCTTCACTTGTTCAATTAGTTAACTAATTAACATTGTGAAACCCCCTTATCGGTTTTCTTTACAAAAATTTAAATTTGTACTAATGTACTGTTTTAATGTTTTATTAATTTACAATAAGTTTGAGTAAAAATTTATTTTTCGCTTTTAGATCTTTTCCTGAAATTGGCAATTGGCAATCAAAATGCAAATATGAAAAGATTTATTATTAAAAAAAATAATGACTCATTGTGAGATATTTATTCATTTTTTAGTGAAAAAATTTTATTATATATGTACACCCACTATTACTTTTACGCAGATGGAACAAATATACTTAGATTCTTTTTTCTATTTGATGAGAATTAAGGGTTTGCTTTGTGCAGCTTTTATCTGAATTCTGAAGCATATTATTTTTGGTTCATAATAAATATTATATATAATTGATAATAATTGTCTATGTACAGTTAAATGATACAACTTAAGTTTTTATACGCGGCATGACAGACACATATGATGAAATGGAATATGATAGTAGTGTACAATATGAGTTAAAATGTGTATACGTCTGTGTGATGGAAATTTTAATGCGGCGCTCATGTATAAATTTCTTAGTCACTATGTCTCCTTATCTTTAAAATTTTCCATATTCATGTACTTAAAAAATTTAGAAATGACTTCGTTTGCGCTTGCTTTTCAAGCTAATTTTTAAAAATATGTATCTCACTAATAGTTAAATTCTTTGATTGACACTCACTTGGGAATTAATACAAAATTATTTAAATGACTCGATCATGATAATTCAAATTAGAGTACATAAATAATTCATTATATAATACAAAACTTTTTATTATGGATATTACTCTTTTCGTAATTTTTGATCCAAACGGTACACCATAGTACTTTCTTTATTAGTTATTACCAGAATTACATAATTCCGGCTGGCATTATCAACATATACTTTTTTTTGATTTTGACGATTTAGCACAAAATTCAAAATGCAAATTAATATAAATACATACGAAATATCAGGAATGAATAATTACGTTGATTGGTTGGTGACCAATTGCCGGAGAGCTTTGAAAAATATTAGAGAACTATTGTAGGACCCCGAAATATGCATACAGAGGTCAAAAAAAAATTTCAGGGCCGGAATTACGGTAAGGTCAGTCAGTTACTAAAATAAGTAATAAATTTCTGACTGACATTATCATAATTTGTCCAAAAAAAGGAACCAGGCGAATTTTACAGATAACACCAGTTGGTGTTAAAGGAAATGCTATACATAAGGCGCACAGCTCTACTCTCTACTTGTTATGGGCCAAAGTAGAAAACCATCGGACAGTTTCAGACTAAGAGAAAACTACGCAAACATTTATATTTTGAAACATTTGCTTCATCATTTTCTCTAAAGAGCATAATCAAAAGTTTAATTATAAGCTTAATCCTCAAGAATTTTTTTTTAAAAAATAATACAGAAAATTTTAATAGCTATAACAAAATTAACTAAAAATCTGAAAATAAATATTAATCAATGACGTCATACTATTCATCAGACTACAGTATAATTACTTATTTCAATGAATGATAATACAACCCTTTGGAAAGTTATTTATTCTTTTATTAAATTTTGTGATTAGATAAAAATCATTGCTAATCAAATAGAATACATAGAGATAAATGCTTAAAAAAAAAAAAAGAAAAGTTATAATTTGCACTGTCAATTTTTATTTAATTTGTTGGATAAATAAAATATATTAAACAGTAATTGAAAGTTCGAAGAAATTAAACAACAATGATTATCTAAATTTTTATACTTCACTTGTTCATATAATATTACAATTTCCTCATGCTGATTAGTTATTTAGTTGTGATTCAAAATATTCATTTATTTCTAGTCGATTAAAATATTTAATTGTTATTTTGATCATTGGATATAAATAATCTTGTATCTATTCCGTTAAAATATTTTCAAATTATCATAATTTTATGGAGAACAACGTCACAAAAATCTTTCGACTTTTTTACTTCATAATATGTACTGGTGAATCGCTTTTTTATTATTCTTAGTAATAAAACAGTTAATTAATTACTATCTGAGCCATAAATATCTTATCAGTTTTAATTGTCTGCTCAGACTTCAGCTTTTAAAAAGTCATAATAATCTTTTTGTATAATTATTAACGAAAATTTCGGAATTCGTTGATTTATTTTAAATAAATAAATGACCTAATCATTAATTTAAAAATTAAAGCGGTTAAATTAATCATTTTTTCATTTTATACAGTGTGTAGTCTGAATTAGTTAGTCATTTTAAATATAAATAAATTTCTCGGCGAATATATTATGTAATGATTAAGACCAATAATTAATAATGATACACATTAATTTGCGATTGCAGGAATAAGCTTTAATGATAATCCATAATTAAAAAATACAATCGGGAAAAATTTGGAGTTTATAAAATAGAATTGATTATAATTCAAAACGTTTTTGTTACCATAATTTTCTCCTTAAGTCAATTTTCTCTATTTATTTACTTTCTTTTGCTGCTTATTTCCAACATATAATTTAGAACTTGGAACCGGCTAAAAATTAACCAGTTAATCTTTATCTTAATTCTGGAGAATTAAAAACAAATTTCGCCAATTAATACTAGCCAAAACTTAGTTATTAATATTTTCGAAAACAAAAATTTCAACCTGAAATTTCTGACCAAAAAAAAAGCATGAATTTTAAAGCAGATTATTTTACATAATAATTATTTTATCATACCATCATATTTAACAAACCTGACCTGGAATAATGATCTTTCTTAAATGATAAAATAATAGTTATAATATGGCTTAAATTATTTATTTAAATAAAAAAAAATAAACATAAAAATAATAACATGACCTATTTATTCAAGTTTGAAATAGTATATTAATACTCAAAAAATTATCCTTTGCTAATATTTAAATAAATTAGAAAGTATGTAAGTATTACAAAATTCATTTAAATAATTTTCTAAATTTAATGAAATGGCCAAAAAAACATGACTCAAATAATTTTTATATCCTAATTTATACTTCCCAATTTAAAAGAGTTTCCAACCTCTTAACTAAACTCTCATTATCATNCAAGTATTTTTGNACTTNTNCTTNTTTGTATAANAATGCAAGGNANTNTTTTGCATCACAATTTCCTCCTTCAGCTGCTTCTTTATATAAGTTAAATGCCTTTTCTTTATCAATATCAACTATAATCCCATGTAGAAAATAATTTCCAACTTTATATTTTCCATTTATACATCCCCTTTCAGCTGCTTG
>QKYT01000111.1:191244-226123 GCA_003550305.1 Glomus cerebriforme | reverse complement strand
ATCCTTGATTAGCTGATTTTTTATAATATTCAAATGCTTTGCTTTCATCTTTTTCCACACCTTTTCCATATTGATATTTTTTACCCAAATTATATTGTGCTATTTTATTCCCATTTTCTGCTGCTTTATTGTACCAATAAAAAGCTTTTTCTAAATTCTTTTCAGTTCCTTCACCAAATTCATATGAATAACCAAGACAACATTGTGAAATCGAATCCATAAATTTATTGTATATTTTCGAATATTCAAAATCTTTTTGTTTATTGATCTTAATTTTCTTATAATTAGATATAAATTTTGCATCTTGGTAGGTTACTTTTTTAATTAATTCAAAGCCCTTTCCCTTATCTTTAGTGACTGCATTTCCCCAAAAATAATACATACCCAATAAACATTGTGCATCCTTATATCCTTTATCAGATATTATTTTTATCAATTCAAATGCTTTTACTTTATCTATTTCAGTTCCANATCCNNAATNNTAACAATAAANAAGTTGNGATTGNGCANTTATGTATCCTCGTTCAGCAGATTTCTTATATAATTCAAAAGACTTTCTTAAATCTTTTTTTACACCATCTCCCAACTGATAACATCCGCCTAAATTAAATAATGCGAATTTACATCCATTTGANGCTGCTTTTTGAAAGTAATAAAATGATTTTTCATAATTTGTTTTTAATAATATTTTNCCAACATAATATAATCCAAGTTNANTTAAATTTTTAAAAAATAATATTTTATAAAACTTAATCTTTTTATTTTCTTCTACTTTAACTTTTTTTATATTATAATATTTTTTGAGAATATTCTTTGCTATAATATTTNCANNATTTGTTGCNTTTTCATACCAACATCTAGCTTGTATTTTATCTATTTTTGTTCCAATTCCATAATAAAAACAGTTACCNAGTTGTAATTGAGCATCAGCAATNCCTTGTTTGGCTAGGCTCTNATAATATTTGAATGCTTTGATTTCATCTTTTTCAACTCCTTTTCCAAATCTATAACAATTTGCAAGACAAAGTTTTGCGGTAGTATTGCCATTTTTAGTCGCTTCTTTATACCAATAAACTGATTCCTTTTCATTTTCCACAGTTCCAATACCAAATTCATAACAATNTCCTAAATAATATTGTCCAATAATACTTCCATTTTCTATAGATTTTTGATACCAATTAAATGCTAAATTTNTATTANGGTTAATTCCATATCCATCATAATAACATTTAGCAAGATAAACTTGTGCAATTGAATAATTATTATCTGCTGCTTTTGAAAATAATTCAAATGCTATGTTATCACTTTCTTCTACTCCAATATTATAATAATAAAATAATCCAAGGAACCAAATATATTCTGATTTATCTTGATTTTCTGTAAGCCAATTTATAAGATTATTTGTAATTGGGTTCAATTGTAATATTTTTTGATCAATAAGTTGTTGAATTTGGTCGAATGTATAACCTTTATCATGTTTTGTAATAATAGACGTAATTAACTTAACAATTATATTGTTAATAAATTTTAAATCAAACGAATCTTTTGATAAATTTGTATGAATTGATATATTTGATGAATTATTTTTAGGATCAATTATATNTGATTTAANAGATGTTANATNTAATATATTGTTTAAGTCTAAATCAACATTNATATCTAAAGATTCAGATGCTTGTAATGAGTTATCCTTCTTTTCTTCAATAATACTATTTTCATTGATTATTTGTTGGTGCATAGGAGAAATTATTTTTTTAAGAATTAAAACAACATTTTGCATATTCGGACGTTCATTTGGCTCATATTTCCAACATTCTAATTAAAATGAATCAATATTATTAATAAGCTTTTCAATAAAAGAAAAAAATTACGAATATAATCACCTATATATAAATTACTATATTCAGTAGGAGTGCCATNAATAATTTTTTCTCTNNCTCCNTCTTGTATAGATAAAGCCAACCCTATATCGTATTCTACACCTTCTACATAAAATGGTCGACGTCCACTTGAAATTTGCCACATTAAAACTCCTACACTATACACATCAGACTTTTTATTTAATTTGTAATTTTTATCTTTATTACGATTATTATATTGATTATTAAAACTTTTAGGATCCACGTAAGGGAGTACGCCAAACATTTTTGACATATTACTTGATTCAGCGATTTTTTTTGATAAACCAAAATCTGCTATCTTAATTTTTTTCTGATGTATAAGTATATTGTTCGCATGCTTTAATTAATTAAAAAATTACGTCAATTAACTACTTTTTTTAATAAAATAAAGTAAATTGAAGTATTAATATATTACCAGATCACGATGGNTAATATCATAATCATGCATATATTCTACAGCACTTGCTAATTGTAGTGCTAACTGATATTTATCGTTCCAATCAAGTTCGTTAAAATGAATATTTAAATAAGTCTTTAATGTACCATTGTCAGCATATTCCANGACTAACGAATATTCTGAATACAAAAACAAAATTTTATATTATTAAGAAAAAAAATTTATTTTATAATATAATATACACTGAACTCACCAGTTTCTACTTTTGTGATGCCATAGAATCGTAAAATATTTTCGTGAGAATCAACCTTTTTTTGTAATTTTATCTGTAGGAAAATTTAAAAATTTTAATTAATATTAAAAATTATAACACATATTCGAAGCACGAATCATTTGCCATGTATAACGATTTAGACTTGCAAAAATTTGGTCTATCCCGTGTTTATGTTACTAATAGAAATTTCATTATTAATATAATAAATTTTTATACCTCATTGACAACTTCTTTTAACGTTGTTTTATCGTNATTAAAAATTTTTAAAGCGAAAAGTTTATCAGTATTTTTCCAATTAGCACGAATGACTTTTCCATATGCTCCACATCCTATCGAGTTTAGATTTGTAAATTCAGAATATTTGTAATAAGTGAAATATTCATTGGTGATTGAATTTTCTAACCAATTGATATAAACATTTGATTCCTTAAATTTAGTTTCATTTGACATTTTTTGACATTTTATTTTTTTATTAACGAGAGAGAACACTATTTGATCGACGAAACTTATATGTATTAAGTGGTACTACGGTACTACATATCACAACTTTAGTGTAATAAATAATTCATTTTAATTTCATTGTCACAATGAAATTATTTAAAAAAATTGATAATAAATCCGGAGTTTCACTCCGTGTGTGACCATGAAACTTTTTTGTTATTAATCCAATTCTTGATTGAAAGAAAAAAAATTCTTTGTCTATATGACTAATGCCACTATCACGTAGTAACTTTTATTGATCATTCCTTAATATCTTTTTTTTTTTAATCCATTTTATTACGATAAATAAAAATGTAGTATATACTTTTGATTTCACATGCTGCGGTCACGACTAGTGAAATTCGTATCGTAAAATTGTCCTCTGCTGCAAGATCCATATTGAAACTTTTGTTTTTACATACAAATTGTTTGATTATAACCTCAGATATTAAACGACCCTTTCTATGACGTTTATAAAGTTGAAATTGGCAACGAGTCAACGACAAAGTGAACATTACCAGAAACTTGACAGCGGCGAACGTAATTTATGGATGGTCGACATTTATTATGATGACGATAAAAATACGTAGTCTTGAAGTGATATTTTACATCTGTTGGTAAAAATTTCATGAGAAGGAATTAAATTAAAGTAATAAATTAATAATCATTAAATACATTACGTACATATAATTATGATTTTGCGTATATTTTATCTAAAATAAAATTAATAATAAATTTTAAATGGGACTGAATATGGGATATTAGAACGGGATATAAGTATGGATGGCAAGTAATCAAGTATACAGTAACTACATGGGCAGCAAAAATAACGGTAAGGAATAATAGGAAGATTACCAAATAAAATGATATATTAAGATTTGATGGACAATATATTTTGAATAGAAAGTCAGGATATAATAATTTTTAATAATAAAACTTTATAACGTAGCTTTATTGAATTTTAAAGAGAGTTTTAAAAAATTATAGTTAAATTTTATAGAATTAATGACGTATGTGACTATGTGCATTATATAAAGATAGATTGTCACCTTGATTATTTCTGTCAGTACTTCATCTGTGAATTTTTATTTTTTGAATTACATATTACATGTTTTGTCTATCTAGTAACAATAACTAATATAAGACTATAGAAATACATCAACTTGAAATAAAAACCTCTGATTTATTTTCAAGATAAAATCAAAATATGGTTATCTGACCAACCTCATTTACTCATCTGTGAATTTTTATTGTGAACTAGCACATTTTGTAAAAAAAAAAAAAAAAAACGGGCAAAAAAGATTTTAAAAGGAATATTGGTTTATAAAATTCAAAATTCTTTAAAAGTGACAATAAATTATTTGTAATTTATAATTTCACATATTTTGAATTATAAAAAACCCGAAATATATGTACAGGGGTCAAAAAAAATTTTGCATTTTATTCAGGGTCGGAATTATGGTAATGTCAGCGCTAAAATAAGTAATAAATTCTGACCGGAAATTATCAAAAATTGTCTAAAAAAGGCATGATTCTACATGATTTGCGACTCACCTATTTTTAGGTCCTAATTATATATAAATATTATTATGAACGATTTACCGCTCAAATAAAAAATATAATTTAAAATAAATATCGTCTCTTCACTTTTCTCATATTAGAAGCAGTGAAAATTGACTATTTTATGAAAAACATATCTGAAGCATCAGCTACTTAAAGCAATAAATGTTTTCATGAACGCTTGAACGCTACAAATGATTTAGTCACGCTGTGATCGGCCACAATACCATGTGATTGATTTACGCCTTGCATTAATTCCGCAACTATAAATACCGTACACAAAAATTTTTTTTCTCGTAGTAAAATTATTTTATTATACTCACAATGTCCAATAACACTGAAATACAAACTTTCAACAATTCAAATGATTGGATTAATTTGATTGAAGATGCTATTTCTAAAAAACATATAAAATATTATGACCATAAAGATTTTCACAAAATTGAAAAAATTGAAAATGATAACTTTGAAGAAGTTTATCGTACAAATTGGAAAAATTCAAAAAATTATTTCGTATTAAAATCATTTAACTTTGATAATACCACCATAAAAGAAGTCGTTCATGAGGTAATTATAAAATATAATCTAAAATTTCGCCTACAATACTTTTAATATTCAATCATTTAATAATTTATATATCATTAAATTTTTAGTTTGAACTTTATCGTAAAGTCAATTTTCATAAAAATATTATTCAATTTTTTGGAATTACGGATAAAGGTATAAAATATAATTTAAAAAAAAAGATATACATATGTGTTTATTTTTGTAAATTTATTAATGAATTGATTGTTTCCTTAAAATTAGAAAATAAAAATAATGGTCATTTAAAGAAATATTTGTTAGTAACAGAGTACGCTGATGGTGGATCTCTTCAAAGCTATTTAAAAGTAAACTTTAAGAATCTTACTTGGGAAGATAAATACAACTTAGCATTCCAGTTAACTTGTGTTGTATCATATTTACATGATAATGGAATCGTGCATCATAATTTGGTAATTTACCTATTAATTATTTTGTAATTTTAATAATTTTTAAAACTTGCTCATATTTATTATATTTTTTATAATAGCACTCTGGTAATATATTAGTCCATCAAAATATTATCAAATTAGCTAATTTTGGATTATCAAAAAGAATCAAAGAAGTGACTAAAAAACAAAAATCAGACTTATTTGGTATTATCCCTTATATTGATCCAAAAAGGCACATTAGTAATTCAATGCAATCATACTCATTAGATGAAAAGAGTGATGTTTACAGTATTGGAGTGCTTTTATGGGAGATATCAAGCGGTCAACCACCATTTAAAGATGAATCATATGATGCTAGTTTAATTACACGAATTGTAAAAGGTTATAGAGAAAAAATTGTTTCAGATACTCCTGTCGATTATTTTAATCTTTATACTGGTAAGTATAATTTTCGAACTTAATATTTTAATATTATTTCATTAAATCTCATTCTTTTTTTTTACAATTTGTTTAGAATGTTGGAATGATGAACCAGATAATAGACCAGCTATGAATCTAGTAGTTACCAAATTAAAAGCAATGATTACAAAAACAATTATAATAACAGAAGATTATCAAAATGATAATTATACATTAAACCATCAATTATTAGATAGAAAGCAATTTAATTTAGATGATGTCGACTTATCAAATACTAAAAATTCATTACATGAAATATTATTTCACATTATTCAAAATTTTAATAAAATAAATATAAAAGAAATAGAGCCTACAATTCAAAATATTAATAAAGTTATTTTTGAAGAAGATTTAAGTATTGTAATTGATGAATTGGTTAATCATTATATTAAGGAGATAAATGAAGGAATAGAAGAAAAAGTAAGAAAGCAACATATTCTTGATTATCTTAATAATTACCAAATAAATTTACAAGAAATCTATGACTGGCTTTTAAATAATCAAAATAGTTCAAATTCAATTTATTCACTTGGATATTTTAATTTTTATGGAATTGGAACATATATTAATATGCAAAAAGCAATTGAATTTTATCAAAGAGCAGTAGAGTTAGAACATATTGTAGCTCAATTTGAACTTGCATCTATATATATACTTGGAAAAGGTATTGAAAAAGATTATAATAAAGCTTTTGAATTATCAAAAAAGGTAGCAGAAATAGGATATTCATGTGGAATAAATAGATTAGGATATTGTTATTATAATGGAATTGGAACAGAGGCTGATATGGAAAAAGCATTTGAATTATATCAAAAGGCAACAAATTTAGGAAATATTTCAGCATTACATAATCTTGCTCATATGTATAAAGATGGAGAAGGTGTTGAACAAGATGATGATAAAGCTTTTGAACTTTTTAAAATAACTGCTAAAAAGGAATATTCGGATGGGATAGCAATGTTAGGATATTGTTATTATAATGGAATTGGAACAGAGGCTGATATGGAAAAAGCATTTGAATTATATCAAAAAGCCGCAGATTTAGGAAATTCAAATGGATTAACTAGTTTGGGATATTGTTATGATAATGGAATTGGAACTGACGTTGATGAACTAAAGGCATTTGAATTATATTTAAAAGCAGCAAATATGGGAAATTATTTAGCTCAATATAATCTTGCATTAACATATGAGGAAGGGAGTGTAATTAAAAAAGATATGGATCAAGCAATTTATTGGTATAAACAATCTGCAAAACAAGAATATCAAAATGCTCAATATAAATTAGAAGAACTTTTAAATGAGTGAATTATATATAATAAAATTATTTATTAAATCTTAATTGACAAAATTCGTCTAAATTAATTAATACGAATTTACATCTATTTATTACTGCTTTTTAAAATAATAAAATGATTTTTCATCCAAGTTAACTTAAAATTGTCAAATTGAAAAGTTTAATCTTTATACTATATTATTGTTTTAAACTTCATTTATATTATAATTCTTTATTATTATAATATTTCCATCATTTGTTTGCTCATTCATATAAACATTTGGCTTGCATTTTATCTACTTTTATTTCAAAATTTAGTTAAATTTTTAAAATAAAATATTTATTACGATAATCATAGTTTTTTTTTTCACTTGCACCAAGAAAATTACAAAATTTATGCTTTTTTTCCAAAAATATATATATAAATATATATATATTTAATTAATTTGGGCGAAAACGTTTATAATATTAATGATTTATTACTTGATGCTAAAGTTTCTACTAAACATTTTTAAAAAATAAAATAATATCACAAGAAAACATATTTTTTAAAGGGGTGTTGAAATTTGTTATTATCACCAACCACCCATGATATAACTAATACCCACATACTTTAATGAGACCTCGTTATTATAGTTAATATTATTCTCAATAATAGATTAGAAAATTTATTATTCTTAAACAATTTATAAAATGATTAATATTTATTTATTTTACTACAGATTTAATAAAGTTATATAATAAAAATTAGAAGAATGATAAATTATTTTACAGATAATGTATGACTTTTTTGATTTTGAAAAGGTATGTCTATTATAATAGAAAACATAAGAGATAAATAAAAAGTAATAGCAAAAATTGTGTAAATGTTGTGACAACAATACTAATAAATTTTTTAAATATTTAAATTTCGTAATTCATTTTGGACGTACAGTACGAGTTTTGCTCAAGCAAACAGCCTTATTTAATTTTGCATAAATTCGACTCAAAAAAAAAAACACCAATAATACTTTTTTGGTAGACGTAAATCGTAACATCGATTATGTTATTTGTATTAACGGATTGTATTATATGAATTTGATAAACTTTATTATAGAAAATAAAAAAATCTATAAATTTTTTTAGCTCGCTAGGAACAGATATTCTAACATTCATGTAGAAATATTTTAGATAATAATCATATACAGTAAACATTTGATTGGAAATATATTTATTTAATAATTTTACAAGAATACATTTCTCATGTATTTAAATCATTAATTTACATTGGATCTTGTAGGAAAAATTTGAATGATATCTTAGCGCATTACAAAGTAACAAATTATGTTTTAGGAACTCAAATGATCGTCAGAGATATTAATTTTATCAACATAAACAGCTCGTGCAAAATATCAAAGAGTTTGATACTGTACAGAAAGCAATTTTTTACATAAAGTAGAAATTCTACAACTTGATAAAGATGATTTTGACTAGCCATACCTTTCTCTAGAAAATTTTGTAGTTACGGAATTGAGGGAAAACTAGCGACAAATCTTAATTTCGCTACTAGGTAAATAGATAACAATTTTGTATTATACGGTATAATTTATTTTGTTCCAAGTTTGGGATAATAAACCTTTTAAATCTGACTAGCTTGGTCTGTGACATGGTTAACTTTTGGACATAAGATTGTCCCAAGTCAGATTTGGAACATGTTTAGTTTGTGCTATTACATTAAAATTATTATTTGGATCAAAGCTATCTTTTATATAAACGATTTATTTAATAAATTATTTCTATGTTATATCTAAAAAAACTGTTTCACAAATTGTTTAAAAATTTTTATCTTATAAAAAGTGGGTTTCTTTTAATTATTCCGGAGAGTAGCTTAGGACTATTAAAGACCAGGATCGGTGACACAAAATTGTCCCTGTCCGCACTCATGTGATGCGGCGTGATTGGTTGTATTAGTTACACGTAAACTCGTGTTCATGTATAATAAATTTTTACTATTTTATTTGTTTTATTATAAAAATATACATAACAAAATTAATAATTATCTCGTTATTCACTTCACTAATACTTAAAGTATCATGTGTAGGGCCTGCCAAAGGCACATGATGATCATTAATTGTTTAAAATTATTCTGATTAGATTAGAGTTATATCTTAAAATCATGTTAGGATGGTAAAGGATTAGGATTAGTTTGCTTCTCATGTGTGGCAGCAAGTGTTGATCAAATATTAATCTCTCTGGACTCAACAACAGTTCCTGGAAACGTTCCCTACCTAGTTTTACTGTATATATAGATTTTGTATGCAATGTATACAATGTATGATATTTTATATAATTTAAGTACAAAAAATTTTATACAGAACTCATAGTATCTGGTATATATTTTCGCATATAATTTTGTAAAATTATTTGATGTTGCTGGATCTTAAGTAATTTTATATAATCAAATTGAAAGGGAGTTAATGTTTTCAGTTAAATATACAAAATTTATAATGAAAATTTTTTCTTTTCAAAAAATAATTTAGATTTTTACTATCCCAATTTTGCAAAGAAACTATCTAACCAAATGGTTTTACAATTGTAAGGAATCTATTCCATAACTTCTGATGATTTTAATTGAGTATCTTGCTAAAATTATTAAAATTATTTATTGAAATCTTGTTAATCTTGTTGAACCAATTTAAAATTACAATTTTGGCAATAACAATCATAAATATTTGGTTTATAACATTCAAATCTTTAAATTTTTTCGTTCTTGTTGATCATACATACAATAATAAAATGACCTTCAAAATAGGGTTGTCCCATTTTATTTGGGATATCCTAAGTCAGATTTAGCGTTTGGGCTACAACAGATATACTTTTTTTTGTAATATAATATCAAAAAAAAAGTCATGTTTCTAATATATTATGTCATTTATGTGGCAAATTAAATTCCATATTTAGCCATTCAATTTCTCAATTAGGCTTTTTTGATCATGCATGATTTATCAATTAGTTTCGAATTTTGAATATTAGGGAGAAATCATGAGTCATTAACCAATTATAGAAATTTCATATGAACAAATAGCAATGATCAGAATTTTATGTAATGCAATTTATTATTTTATTATTGATAATTTTGACTCACCTTTTATATTCTTAATATTTTTAATTATATAAATACCTCTAAAATTCCATATTATTNNTTTAATTATCNTATTAAATATATTAAAATATCCTTAGANCTCNTTCATTATTTTAAAAATACATTATCAGCAAGATGGATTATTATTCTAAGTTTATTTCTCTCTCTATCATTTTTAATAACTACACCCAACAACCTTTAATAAACTTCTTATTATCTTCCTTATACTGTATATGAGGTCTTCCTCTATCAGGCAAGGAAACCAGTAATACCAGTCAGTTAGTTGAGCTATCTTCTATCTTCTATCTGGCGGGTTTGTTTTAAATTCCTTTAAACTTCCCCTTCTCTTCCTTATACGTATATAGAGGTCTTCTTCGTATCAGGCAAGGAAAGACTGGTCAGATCTGGCTGGTTTGGTTTAGACTAGAATTCCCTTTCCATTTTCTTATACACTTATTAACTACTTTATTTATGAGCTCATGTAATACAAATACCCATCCAGATTTGAAGAAAATAAAGATTTAATGATTTTAAAGGAGAAAATTGGATTCATTTTATGGACATAAACAAAGCCTTATAACTCAGGCAGAAAAAGATGATATTTTACAATTTTTACGAAAAAAATTAAGTCAGGAGAAGAAAAAGTGTAAAGATGGTATAATAGGGTGAATATGACGCAGATTTTTTTATTGTCAACAAAATTAACTGGTAGTGGTGGTGTTCTCTTTTATTTGTGATTTTTCTTACACAGAGAGAAAGAGGTATGAAAAATACACAAGAGAAAAGAACGTAAACAATGATGAACATTTTTATTAACAAAACAAATAACACAATGGTGAATGACAAAATTACCGAAGAATTTACTGTAAAATGTGGATTAGACGAAATCTATTTTACCATTCCTTTACAACCGTGGAATGCTATGTGAATTGAAAGAAGAGGGAAATCAAAGTGTTTGGGTTCCAGGGGAGTATAGTCACGAAGCTGAAACTTTAAGGAATTGATGGAAGGGCACCACCACATATAATAAATTGATGAAACAAAATAAAGGAGATTCAGAACAGGAAATCTTACAACTTTAGAGATTATATCAAAGTCTAAAGTGAATACAGGAAAATTTGAATTATGAACAAAAGGGAGAAATAATAATAAATCAAAGTAAACAAATATAGATGACAAACAAATAGTCAAAATCATATGGTGTAAGATAAAATAATATCATACGAAAAACTGGGTGTATGGGTGGAATAAAGGACAACAAAGAAATTGGTATAACAAAAAAAATCAGAATTGATTAATATAAGAAATAGATATACAAATAGTTATTATTTTGGAAGACATACTGAATAGTTATTATATTAATTTTTAGTTTATTATTTAGTAGAAGTTTTATAATTTATGTTATTTTAATCAACTTATTATATTTAATAAATCTTTTTATTTTATTTTTATTATTTATATTTCATATTTTTTTTATTTCTAAAATTTTAAATTGTTTAAAAATATGAACATAATACAAATATCATATGATTATATCATTAAGAATATAATATATACTTCTTATAGTACTATACTGTACTGTACGAATTTTTGCATTTAAAATCGTACAGTACAGTTTAACCAACTGTACAGTACAGTTTATCTATATACCTATATACTTCTAATATATCAAATGAATGTTATATCGTACTTTGTGTTCAAAATTTGCAAATAAGTTTAAATCAAATTGAAAAAATAATTAGCAGTATGGTCAAATTAATATGTTTATTTAAAGAAATGTATCAGTTTGCGATATAATAATAACTAGGGAGTTATGAGGCTTCACGTAAGAATGCTCACATTTTTTAATATGAATTAATTAACTATAAAAAATTTAATAAATTATTTATTTAATAAAAAAAGTAAATATCATATAATTCAAAGAAAAAATTATAAAATTCTATTTATTTTTTTTCTTTTGTTACAGTAATATTTCCAAAATAGAATTTCCTTTTTTCATTATGTTTTTTTTATTATTCATTATTTGGAAAAGATTTTAAAACCAATAATAAATTTTTACTATTTTATTTGTTTTATTATAAAAATTTACATATAATTATCATATCTATTATTCGTTATTCACTTCACTAATGCAGGCCCTACACATGATCATTAATTATTAAATTTATTCTGGTTAGATTAGAGTTATATCTTAAAATCATATTAGGAGGGTAAAGGATTAGGATTTAAAGGGTTAGGTATTTGCTTCTCATGTGTGGCAGCAAGTGTTGATCAAATATTAATCCCTCCGGACTTAACAACGGTTCCTGGAAACGTTCCCTACCTAGTATAAAATTTATATTATTTACACAGATATAGGAAAAGGAAAGAAATATTTATTACTCTATAATATCTATATTATCTGTTTGGTGTATGACATAAGATGTTCAAAAAGAGCTTTTACTAATTGAAAATTGCGATATGTTTATTTAAATCATTGACAATTAAAAAAAAACTATGTAAAATTGTAAAATGACTGTAATGATCATGTATTAAAAAGTGAAAAGTGGTTCTTTATTAACCTCCTAAATTTTACGGTATTACAATTGAGTCTATTCGACTAGCTGAATTCAGTATAGCATGATTTAGCAAAATTATGAACCGCAAAACTCAATAAAATTTGGTGAGTATACAACTCAAATTTTCGAATACTCAGGTCATACTATATAGTATAACAAATATTTATAGAAGTGAAATATCCGGGAACTCCAATATTATATCCGAAAAATTACTATACTCCAGTATTATATCCAAAAGATACTATGATACAAAAAAGAAATAAAAAAAATTTTAGCAAATTTTCTTTGCAATCATGATTTGTACAAATAAAATTTTAAAATTTTAAAAAATTTGTTAATTTTTTAATATTTCTTTAAAATTCAATTACTTTCATTCTTTATATTTATTTTAAAATATTATATTACATTAAGTATCTATTACTAATAAACACATAATTATCAAAGTTTTTTTTCATAAAAATTATTCTAATTGCAATGTAAAAAGTGTGCGAATGTATGTTACATGCAATAAGACGAATAAGTATATCTAATACTAAATAAAAAAATATATTATAAACATGTCTAACAAAGATAAAAACCTATTATTCTGTAAATCCCAATTCTCGCTTGAGTTTAAGAATTTCCAATCTCTCTTTCTCAAGTTTCAGCTCTTTTTTCTCCAATTCTAATTTTTTTTTCCTTTAAAGAGAGCTGCTGAAGTTGGGTGACTTTTCTGGATTTATCTATTTTTTTTTTTGATGCAGAAAATTCAGCTTTATTAGAAGAACAATTTCTTTTCGCTATAGAAGTAAAATAAAATAAAAATTAATATAAATAAAATAAATTGTTTCTGAATTTTTTAAAATAATACTAACTCATTGCTTGCTTTTCTCGTGTTACTACTCCGAGATCAAATGATGCACCCGGATTTTCAAATTTCGAATAATTTAAATTTAATTATGATGAAGTAAACTCTATGCAAATCACAAAATAATTAAAATACTATATTTTGTTATTATACTATAGAGTATAGTAGTATTACATAAAATTACATAATTATATAGTATTAAACAGTAGACTATACTCTGCACTCTGTAGACTCAATTGTGAAAGTATATACTCTAAATCATATTGACAAATTCTCGTTAATTCTATTAATTCTAGTAAACTGTCTAATGCCATCATTTAATTAACCGATCAAAATAGTGATTTGAAAGTCCTGTTGTAGCCCAAACGTAACCATGTCCCAAATCCGACTTGGGATATCCCATAATGATTTTCATAAAATTTATTACACAAACTCTTTTATGCGCAGTATTTACATCGATCATTAAATCGTGTAACGAAATACAATGTAATGATATAAATAAATTGCTTTCACAAAAAAAAAAAAAAAAAAAGGATATAACAATGTCTTTAAATAATTATATTTCAAAAGATGACGAAAATTTTTTAAAGGAATTTTTAAAAAATTTTTATCGTCAAATTATTAAAATAGAATATTGTACGAAATTTGAAAATAGTTTGACAGAATGGATACAAAATTATCTAAATTATAATGAAAAAAATTCTGAAATAATTTTAAAATTAATGGAAAATCATGAAGAAAATGAAAATTGGTTTTCAAGTATAATAGGATTTTTTTATGATTATGGTATGAGTTCTAATACTGATAAAAAAAAATCTTTAACATTATATTTATTAACGATTAATAAATATGAAAATAATAAAAAATTATTTTCTATTTATCAATTACTTAATATTATTATCGCAAAATATTTATTATCTCTTTATTATTATAAAGATATTATTTTANATAAAAAAGATTCGGATNCAAANGANGTTNNAAATTTGGAAAANGTANANGTAATGTCACATAGTAATCAGTTTGAAAATTTTAATGGATTAGAAATAAATATATGTAAAGATGAAATAAATACTATGGAAAAATATTTTGAATCTCTGGATAAAGGCTTTAGTGAAAATCAAAAAGATTATGTTAAAATGAAGGAACTAATGGAACTAAATAATTTGCAAATATATCGTTTTTGATTAAGGAGGTGATGCTTTTTGATTATAGAAGTTGGTTGTACAAACTATTGTATCGTTTTTGATTATTGAAAAAAAATATGTATTGTTTTTGATTATTGAAAAAAAAAATGTATTGTTTTTGATTATTGAAATAAAAAGTGTATCNTTTTTGATTATTGAAAAAAAAATGTATTCTTTTTGATTATTGAAAAAAATGTATCATTTTTGATTATTCGGTAGTGTCACATGTGTTATTTAATTTATACTAAACAAGTAAATGTAACAGTATTTAATACTCATAAACGCCATAAACGCGATAAAGTGTAAATAATTTTTCTTTTACTCACGACACTTTAAACTGCAAAGTCTTCCCAATATTTTGATATTTTCTTCTTTTATTATATAATAGCTTTATAATATTTTTTTTATACATTTTTTTATGTAATAATTATATATAAAATTTCTTTTTCTCGAATTTTGTGTAACGTTACTTTTGTGATATGGAGACTTATGAAAACCAAGTTAAATATAATAGTGACGGCTCAGTAAATATGCCATTTGGTCGTACTGCGGAATGGTACTTATCAAATGTAAATCTTTTAAAAAATTACCGTTTAAAAAATCAAAGTAGGCAAATTACTCCTAAACTTGTTAAAGCTGGAATTTTAACTGTAGAACGTGTACAAGGGGCAGTAGATTATTTAGCATGGAAAACTAAAAAAGGAACGGTAAAATCAACTAATCGTATTGATGATATTTTAGTTTTAACTAGTTTAGGAAGAGATTTGGTTTCTCAAATTGATTTAGGATTAGCTAAGGATCAACAGTGTTGGTATTGGGTTATGTACTGTTCGGGTGATGGAAATCAATGTCAAAGGTTATGTGGTGGTATTGGAAAGTGCAATGAAAATTGTGAAAATTATAACTTACAAAATAATTTGAAAAATGGGAACGATATGCATCATTGTAGTGTCCGAGTTGTTTCTGAATGCCGGCTATCTTGGTTATCATCAGAACATCCATTACGAATTACTATTCAAGGAGCTCATCGGTCATATCATAGTGATATTATTCCTAAAATTTCTCGAATAAATTTAACCTATTCTGTTAGAGATTCAATAACTTTAAGTAGAAGAGCTGATCATACAACAGCTAAAGGAATAAAGGCAAAAATATTAATGCCATTCAATGGTGCTTCAGAACATGTGATTAATAATGCACTAGCAAGTCAACGTGTAATTTGTGATAATGATAAACTTCGACAACTTGTTGCTAGAGATGACAGAAGATTAAAAGATGATACTGGTCCTTGGACGCAACTTGATTACTTAATAAATAATGTATTAAAACCCCAAGGTTTTATATTACATTATCAGATAGCAGATACTAATCAACCAGTTAATTCACCAAATCGATATTATCAACTTACATTTACTGATGAGTTTTGGTTAAAAAATGCTCGTGACTATGGTAAAATATGTATTGGAATAGATGGTAAATATGATTTAAATCTAGATCGTGCTCCAGTATTATCAGTTGTTATTGAAAATAATGCTGGATATGGATTACCTATTGCATTTTGTAAGTAATATATCATTTAGTATATATGATAATATTTTTGTAATTTGTTTTAACTTATTAATTATCAATATAATAAATATATACATATTAGCATTATTTAATAAAGAAAATCATCATACTATCCGATTAGCTATTGATGCTATTAAAACAAATATTCCATGTGATAACGAACTCTGTGAGCATAGGTGGTACTATGAAGATCTTTTATCTGGAAATGGATTTCGACGAGTTCGTGAATGCTTTAATAATAATTGGAACCCGTATATTATGATAGACAAACACAGACCTTCCAAACTCGCTATTCAAAATGCTTCACATAAACCAATTTTATGCTGGTTTCATACTATGAAGACTTTTAGCGAAAATTTAAGTAAATGGAAAATACCAGCAAAACTTAGGTAAGTAGTTTTACACAGTATTTCTAATTAAAGGTATAAATTAAAAAATTAATTATTAAATAAATTGTTTTAATATTTAGATATCCCATAGCATTAGCATTTAAAATCGTGGGTCGTTGTCGAACTGAAGAATCTGCTATTGAAATGGCTAAGTTATATAATGAATTTATTGGAACTCTTCTGATTGAAAAAACTAAAAAAGATAAATTGATAGATGATTTATCTAAAAATTGGATGTGTACAGAATGGCGTTTAAGTTTTATTGATGCAGGTCGTATTCCTAATAATAATGCAAGTAGATATCCTTGGACTACAAATAATTTTACAGAAAGAATTAATAGGACAATTGAGGCTGTGTATAGTGGTAAACAAACACCATTAACATTTATTGAACGAATGTATGGAATAAGGTTTCAAAGTGAAACTATAATAAATCATGAAGAGTCAAGTAGATTTGAGTCTGGTCTGGTTACTTTGTTTAATACACAAACTATTGAACAGGTAAGAAATTTTTTATTATTACATTTATTTTCAAGATAAATATTATACTAAATTAATTGTATTTTAAAAAGACCAAGGAGAATTTATGTTCTGATAAACTTCGAAGGTTAAATCAAGGAAGACTAGATTTTCTTCTTAATATAATTAAAGAATCATCAGATGAAAACGTTTTTTTAATCAAAAAAAAACCTGATGATTTATTAATATCTTTCTATGATCAAAGACCTTTACATTTAGATAATGAGATTATTCAAAGATTAAATAGTATGATCAATCTCCTTATGAAAACTTTATTATCTGAACATATAAAGTTAGATCCAGGATTCCATATATGTAATATTATTACCGGTGAATGTACATGTTGGGAATATATATGGAATAGTTCATTACGTGATAAATGTAGACATTGTCACGCAGCTATTTTATTTAAAGAAACACAACAGAACGAACCTACAAAGGTTGTGAATGAAGCAAAGGAAAATCTTGTTCAATATTTTCGTAATAAAGAACGAGTAATTCCTGCATCTATTAAAAATAATGTGATTTATCAAGGTGATGTTGATGATTCTTTTCAAGAAATTATTAGACTATATAGTGTGAGAGGTAAAAAACCTTTTAGATATTTTTTTTTAAATTATTATTTATTACACTAACTTTTTTTTTTTAATAGGTAATAAAATATTTTATCCACTTAAACGATCATCTCAGGAGATTAAAGACCCATTTCGGCCAGTAGAATTAAATGAAAGAGCAAAATCAAATTTTGGTGCTCCTTCAAAATTATCTGCTAAACCTCGGCTATCCTGTAAAATAAATTTACCAAATCAATCACAGACCGACAATACATTTTCTGTACAACAAAGAAAAACAAAACAAATTCGAAATCTTAAACGAAAACATGAAAATAGCTCATTTTCAATTTCTGGTAATTATTTACATAACAACATTAATATATATGTTATTAATTTATTTTTATTTATTTAATAGATGAACCAAATGATAATACTTTATCATCATTTACAATGCCACAACCATCTTTCAATAATGATTTGGAGTTGGATTTGGAATCAGATTTAATCTCTGATTCTCATCACAATTTATGCCCCTATTGTGATGAGGTTTTACCGGATATTTTACCAGAGAAGATACAAAGTCAGCTACAAATTTTACAAAACAAATTAATTACAGAAGAAGATCGTTTATCTTTTTGTATAATGCATCATGCCGAATTAAATATTGTTCCGCATGGATTATCGAAAGGATATCCTGAATATATTGATTTTGATCAACTACCTTTACGCATAATCAAATTCGAAAAAGATCTTTTGGATGTTATTAATGGAAATGTTCCAAGTTATTATCGGAACATTGCAGTTTCAATATATAAAGAAGTTGGACATAATAAAGCTAAAGCACCAATGATGCTTATGAATCGATATGAACTTTTCCAGGTTAGTAATAATCTATTATATTTAAAATTTTTTATATTTTATTAAATCATTCTACTAATTTACAGCCAGGTTATTACGGATTTAATGGATTATATACTATCGTTAATACCCTTATAGGTTTGTTCATCAACTCTAATATTCTTACAAAAGAACAAACTTCACCATTAAGCCCTATGGACTTTATTTATGAAGTATTAGTACCAGAAGTGGCATTACGTCTGATTCAAGCCGACCATAATAATAGTATAACATTAGAACATGCAAGGGAAATTTTAATTGATAGTGTTAAATTTGGGGAATACATGCATAGTAACGAAATAGATAATTGATATTCTTTAAAAAAAATTTTATTCCCTATTATAATAGTATAAACAGATCTAATAGTCTTGTGAGTATATATAGCTCTTTGTTTTAAATAAAGGTTGAGTAAATAATAAGAAAAGTGGAAATAGCATAGTTTAATTTGTAAATTCATCGATCCTCCGTCAAACGCGAAAAATAATATTTCACAGTGCATAATGCATGCCTTGTGACACTACCGAATAATCAAAAATGATACATTTTTTTCAATAATCAAAAAGAATACATTTTTTTTTCAATAATCAAAAANGATACACTTTTTATTTCAATAATCAAAAACAATACATTTTTTTTTTCAATAATCAAAAACAATACATATTTTTTTTCAATAATCAAAAACGATACAATAGTTTGTACAACCAACTTCTATAATCAAAAAGCATCACCTCCTTAATCAAAAACGATATATTTGCAAATAATTTAGGTTATTGTTATCAATATGGAATAGGAAAAATCAAANATAAATATAAATCATTTAAATTTTATTTAAAATCAGCGGAAGGAGGAAATCCTTGTGCACAAAATAATTTAGGTTACTGTTATCAAGAAGGAATTGGAACAATAAAGGATGAAAAAAAAGCATTTGAATTGTACTTAAAAGCTGCTAATGAGGGAGATGTATATGCACAATATAATTTAGGTGTTTGTTATCAAAATGGGATAGGGATAAATAAAGATAATAAGAAAGCTTTTGAATGGTATTTCAAATCTGCAAAAGGAGAATATTCATCCGCACAAAATATATTAGGTATTTATTATCAAAATGGAATTGGAATAGAAATAGATTCAGGAAAAGCTTTTTACTGGTATAATAAATCAGCAGAAAATGGAAACAAATTTGCAAAGTATACTTTAGGTAATTGTTATAAAAATGGAAATGGTGTAGGAAAGAATGAAAGAAAAGCTTTTGAATATTATAAAAAATCGGCCGATCAAGGTTATTTAGATGCTCTATTTGAACTTGGATATTGTTATGATAAAGGAATCGGAACCGAAGTTAATAGAGCAAAAGCATTTGAATATTACACAATAACAGCTGAAAAAGGACATAGTACTGCACAAAATAATCTTGGAGAATTATACTTTTTTGGTAAAGGTACAGAAATAGATTTAGAGAAAGCCATTTATTGGTATAATAAAGCAGCAGAAAAGGGATTTAAAATAGCACAATATAATTTGGGTATTCATTATCAATTTGGAGAAGGTGTGGAAAAAAATGAAAGCAAAGCATTTGAGTGTTATAAAAAATCGGCTGATCAAGGATATTTAAATGCTCAGGTAGAACTTGGATATTGTTATGATAAAGGAATCGGAACCGAAGTTAATAGAGCAAAAGCATTTGAATATTACACAATAACAGCTGAAAAAGGACATAATATTGCGCAAAATAATCTTGGAAACTTATATTATTTGGGTAAAGTAACTGAAAAAAATTTAGAAAAAGCTTTTTATTGGTATAACAAAGCAGCAAAAAATGGATATAAAATAGCACAATACAATTTGGGTGATTGTTATCAATATGGAAAAGGTGTGAAAATCGATAAGAGAAAAGCATTTGAATATTATAAAAAATCGGCTGATCGAGGATATTTGCATGCCCAATATCAACTTGGATGTTGCTATTTTTATGGAATTGGAACTGAAGTTGATAAAACAAAAGCATTTGAATTGTACATAATAGCAGCTGAAAAAGGAAATAGTTATGCAGAATCTAGCCTTGGCCATTTATATATTAATGGTGAAGGAACTGAAAAGAATTTTGAAAAAGCTATTTATTGGTTTCAAAAAGCAGCAGAACATGAGTGTGTGGAAGCACTACATAATTTAGGTGAATGTTATGAATTAGGAAATGGTGTGGATAAAAATGAAATCAAAGCATTTGAATATTATAGGAAATCAGCTGAAAAGGGACACGTAGAATCAAAATTCCAACTCGGATATTGTTATATAAATGGTATTGGGACTGAAGTTAATAAAGAAAAAGGATTTGAATTGTATAATGAGGCAGCTGGTAAAAATAGTAACATACAAAATAATTTTAGTGAAGATGACAAAGAAATAGTAAATGATTTGGATTTAATTAATTATTGGTATCATAAAGCCGCAGAAGATGACAATAAATTAGCATTATATAAATTAGGTGAGTTTTATGAATTAGGAACTAAAGGTGTTTGGGAAAATAAGGTTAGGGCATTTGAATTTTACAAAAAATCTGCTGATCAAGGATTTTTTGACGCTCAATATAAACTTGGACATTACTATGAAAAGGGAATTGGAACTGATATTGATAAAGTAAAGGCATTTGAATTTTATAAAATAGCCGCTGCAGGAGAAAATGTCGATGCACAAAGAAGTCTTGCATCTTTATATGAACAAGGTGAGGGAACTAGCAAGAACATAGTAAATGCTATTTATTGGTATAAAAAAGCTGTAGAAAACGGATGTTTAGATATTCAAGAGAATTTAGATACTCTTTTACATCATCAAAAAATTCAAAATTAATGTTTATGAAATGAATTCCGTTGCGAATTATGTCTCGCATCACATTAATTTCATTGATTTATAAGAATTCAAGTCAAAATTTACAATCATTATCTCCGACAATGGATTTCATATTTTTTGAGCTCTATAAATTGATGGCATAAATTTTACTATACTATTTAATTATCGTGTTAAATTAATAAGAAATTTTTTTTGACTAAAAAATTATTTAGCAAATATAATGAGTAAATTACATTTTGTCCTACTAAATGAAACCACAATATCCAATTTGATGAATACTTTTGTTTAATTGTAAGAAATCCATTGATATAATTTGCTTAAGGGGAAAAATAGCTTTCTAAACAATTTCTTCTATATTTTAAGGTGTAATAATTAAAATATCAATAATTAATTTCAAAAAAAAAAAAAAAAAAAAAATTAAATATTGGGAATCATAATTAGGTATATTTAATTTTAATCGTGGCATAATATTTTTTAAAAACACTTACGTTTAAATTTTTTATCTTGATATCTTGAGAAATATATTTGTTCCCATTCTCCAAAGAGACCAATTTTAAATAGTTATACTTAGGGTTGGGAAGTACAACATCTGTTAGTACAAAAATTAGTACAATTAGTAGTATGTCAGTCAGTACATAATAATTAAATATAATGCAGTACAAGACAGTACAAGTACAGTTAAATAAAATAAATAAAATAACAGTCACTCACTTATACTTATACCCATATTATAAATAAAAAATATAAATAAAAAATAGCTGAGTAAATAACAAACTAAACGATCATTACATTTTTTATAATATTAAGATCCGTTAAATTTAGAACGAAAAAGGATATTTAAATTATGACTCGATAATCAGATTTTCTCATATGGAATGGACTCATGATCAATAAATATGTAAACGAATTATTCTTTCATAAAATATTGGCAAATATTGATCTTAAAGAATCAAATATTGGTTAGAAAAATCAATCGTTAATGAATTTTACAATTATCACGAATATTCGAAAATCCAAACCTGATCATATGGAAGAGTCATTCGTGCTAATTGGGAAGATACTCTTTTGCAAGCTTTTAATAATGATAAAACGAGGTATTAAATGTCAGATATGTTAAAATCATAAAAATACTATAAAAATTTTTAGAATATAAGATTTCTATATTGATTCTAATGAAAATATTTTACGATTCGCATCGCCAAAGTAGAAAATGGTAAGTTTTAGCATGTATTATATTATTAAGTAACTTAATACTGTATATACAAATTTATTTTGTATTAGAATATTCGTTAGTACTAGAATATGCTAACAGTGGTGCAGTACAATTAAATTTTATCACGTGATCTGTAATTTTGACCGGAATTATTCAGCCTGAAATAAATTCGTGAAAGTGCTGTAAAATATATGCATGATTATGATATTATCCAACGTGATCTGGTGATATAGTAATTCGAGAATTAATATATTATATTAAAAATTAGTTTATTAGTTTAATTTTTTATTTAATTAAAGCATTCGAACAATATACTTATAACAGAAAAAAATTAAGATGGCAGATTTTAATTTATAAAAAAAAAATTGCTGAATCAAGTTATATGTCAAAATATTTGCGTGATACCATATGTGGATCCTAAAGTTTTAATAATCAATATTATAATCGTAATAAAATTGATTAAATAAAAAGTCTGATATGTATAATATAAAAGTTTTAAACTGGCAAATTTCAAGAGGATGTCGACCATTTAATGCATTTTATGTAGAATATGATATATCTTGGCTTTAGCTATACAAGAAATAGAGAATGAATTGAAGATAAAATTAAAGCATTCAAATATTATGAAAACTTAGCCAAACAAGAAATTGCCGATGCTCAACTACAACTTGATAATTTTTTATACTGAAATTGAAACTGATGTTAATTTGCTGAACATGGATGTTTAGATGCTTAATTTGAATTACTGTATTATGAAAAAATTGGAATTAAAGCTAATAAGACCAGAGCATTTGAATTTTATAAAGTGGCAGCTGATAAAAGAGATGTCACAAATTAATCTTTGCTATGGTTAAGGTACATAAAAAGATTTAGAAACCCCATTATTGTTAGCAAAATCACCAGAGAATGAGTAGAACGAATTAGGAAATGGCTGAACAAAAATAGTTGAAGCATTTGAATTTTTAAAAAATCAGCCAATCAAGGAATTTATTTAAGCTCAATATGAATTTGACATTATTATGAGAAAGAAATTGTACCGATATTTATAAAGAAAAGGCATTTGAAAAAATAACGCAACGGTGCACAAAAAAATCTTGCATATTTATGTGCAACGGGTGAATATATAGAAAAAGCTATTTGTTGGTATAAGATAGTTGTTGAAAGCGGATGTCTAGATGTTAAAAAAAATTTATATATTCTTTTAAAATAACAAGAACTTCAAAATTAAAATCTAAAATCTAGTGATTTATATTTCAATAATTTAGATTCTTATCCAATGTTTTCTACAGATTAATAAACTATAAAAAACAATGTAAATGGGTTGAGTCATCATGCAATAAAAAATAATGAATTTACTTTTAAATTTACTGACGTAAATTCTCGTTAATTCTGGTGAAACTTTAGATTCTTAGTAAATTATTACACAAACTCTTTATGCGCAATATTTGCATCGATCATTAAATTGCTTTGTGTAACAGAGTACGATGTTACAATATTTGTACAAAGCTATTGTTGATTAACCTACCTATTTCACAAAAAAAAAAAAAAGACTAACTCACAAAAATAACAATGTCTTTAAATAATATTCTAACGGATGATGAAACCTTCTTAAAAGAATTTTTAAAAGATTTCTATCGTCAAATTATTAAATTAGAATATCAAACGAAATTTGAAATGAGTTTAACGGAATGGATACAAGATTATATTAATAATAACGAAAAAAATACCGAAATAATTTTAAAATTAATGGAAAATCATGAAGAAAATGAAAATTGGTTTTCAAGTATAATAGGATTTTTTTATGATTATGGTATGAGTTCTAATACTGATAAAAAAAAATCTTTAACATTATATTTATTAACGATTAATAAATATGAAAATAATAAAAAATTATTTTCTATTTATCAATTACTTAATATTATTATCGCAAAATATTTATTATCTCTTTATTATTATAAAGATATTATTTTAGATAAAAAAGATTCGGATACAAAGGAGGTTAAAAATTTGGAAAACGTACATGTAATGTCACATAGTAATCAGTTTGAAAATTTTAATGGATTAGAAATAAATATATGTAAAGATGAAATAAATACTATGGAAAAATATTTTGAATCTCTGGATAAAGGCTCTAATGAAAATCAACCAGATTATGTCAAAATGAAGGAACTAATGGAATTAAATAATTTAGGTTATTGTTATCAATATGGAATAGGAAAATTCAAGGATAAATATAAAGCATTTCAATCTTATTTAAAATCAGCGGAAGAAGGAAATCCTTTTGCAAAAAATAATTTAGGTTACTGTTATCAAGAAGGAATTGGAACAATAAAGGATGAAAAAAAAGCATTTGAATTATATTTAAAATCTGCTAATGATGGAGATATATATGCACAATATAATTTAGGTATTTGTTATCAAAATGGGATAGGGATAAATAAAGATAATAAGAAAGCTTTTGAATGGTATTTTAAATCTGCAAAAGGAGAATATTCATCCGCNCAAAATATATTGGGTATTTATTATCAAANTGGAATTGGAATAGAAAAGGATTTAGAAAATGCTGTTTACTGGTATAAAAAATCAGCAGAAANTGGAAACAAATTTGCTAAATATACTTTAGGTAATTGNTATAAAAATGGGAAAGGTGTTGAAAAAGATGAAAGAAAAGCTTTTGAATATTATAAAAAATCGGCCAATCAAGGTTATTTAGATGCACAATTTGAACTTGGATATTGTTATGATGAAGGAGTTGGAACTGAAATTAATAAAACAAAAGCATTTGAGTTTTATACAATAGCAGCTGAAAAAGGGCATATTACTGCACAAAATAATCTTGGAAACTTATATTCTTTGGGTGAAGGGACTAAAAAAAATCATGAAAAAGCCATTTATTGGTATAATAAAGCAGCAGAAAGTGGATTTAATATAGCACAATATAATTTGGGTGTTTATTATCAATATGGAATATTTGTGAAAAAAGATGAAAGAAAAGCATTTGAATATTATAGAATATCAGCTGATCAAGGATATATAAAGGCTCAATTTAAACTTGGATATTGTTATTCCCATGGAATTGGAACTGTGATTGACAAAACAAAAGCATTTGAGATATATAAAGTGACAGCTGACAAAGGACATAGTATCGCACAAAATAATCTTGGCCACTTATATGAAACTGGTGAAGGAACAGAAAAGAGTTTAGAAAGAGCCTTTTATTGGTATCAAAAAGCAGCAGAAAATGGGTGTAAAACAGCACTACATAATTTGGGTGAATGTTACGAATTAGGAAATGGTGTGGATAAAAATGAAAAAAAAGCATTTGAATATTATAGGAAATCAGTTGAAAATGGAGATGTAGGAGCAAAATTCCAACTCGGATATTGTTATGTAAATGGTATTGGAATTGATGTTAATAAAGAAAAAGGGTTTGAATTGTATAATGCAGCTGGCAATAGTGGCAATGTAGTAGATATATATTTAGTTAGTTATTGGTATCATAAAGCCGCCGATGATGACAATAAATTAGCATTATATAAATTAGGTGAGTTTTATGAAATAGGCAAAGGTGTTTGTAAGAATAAAGTCAGGTCATTTGAATTTTATAAGAAATCAGCCAATCAAGGATTTATTGGTGCTCAATATAAACTCGGGTACTATTATGAGAAAGGAATTGGAACGGATATTGATAAAGTAAAAGCATTTAAATTCTACAAAATAGCCGCTACAGGTGGAAATGTTGATGCACAAAGAAGTCTTGCATACTTATATGAACAAGGTGAAGGAACTAATAAGAATATAGAAAATGCTATTTATTGGTATAAAAAAGCTGTAGAAAATGGATGTTTAGATATTCAAAAGAATTTAGATATTCTTTTACAGCAACAAGAAATTCAAAATTAATGTCCAATATATTATTGTAAATTAATCAAAATTAGTCACATCATCAACAATATTATGTTATTTATTCTTTATTTTTGTTTTAAAAAAAAATTGAGCATCAAAGTTACAGTATATTAGAGTTAAATTATTTGCTTTTAAAATATAATAAATAAAATATATTATCCCCATTTCACATGATGATTTTTCAGGTGTGATGATTAATCAATTGGATGACTCGTGAGTTCGATCATAAATTCCATTAATTTAAAACCATCGAAAAAAACATTGCAAACCACCATAATTAAATAACATCTTGTTTGTTGCAGAATTACCAAAAATTTAATAATTAAGTTCTTTCTAACTACAAATCTCGCTAAAATAAAATAATTTTACTATGATATAATGTACAATTTTATTTAAAAAACAATTTACAAATTATATTAAAAGGTTCAACGTTTTTTTTGATTAAAAGCGAAACTTACTGATTGAATATTTTTTGAATTTACTGATTTATATATTTTTCGGCTATTGTTTAAATCAGGATTTTGAGAAACTAAATATACTTATTCCAACACATCTTTTCTACAGTATCATTGAATTTTCTTTCAGTTTTTACAATTTTGACAAAGATTCTAAACTGCTACTTTAATGAATTCTATAATCTATTTGGAGGATATCCATGCTCCTTTAAAAATATTGAATTTGGAATATAAGTGTTATGATCGAACTCTACAGATAAATGCGTATCGCTATTCTTCTATTCTATAATTCATCTTTTGCTCTCGGATGATTTCTTTACATCAAGTTCATCTATTTCATTTTTATAATGAAATTAAAAATAAAAGGGGAGAGAGAAATATATATAAAGGAATTTGTTTTTTTGAATCAGTTTATTTTAATAAACTTTAATAATTGCGATTTACTGACGTTAGATGAATTTTTTAAAATTCAGAATTAAATTTTTTTTAAAAAAAAATTTAAAAAATTTTGATGAGGTGTAGCAATTCTCTTTAAAGATAATAAAGATAATATTTTATAAAAAAAAAAATAATTTAATGGATTTTTTACTGTAGTATACTCCAATTTTAGACGATTTTAATATTTCAACAATCAAAATTTAATTGATATATTTATTTGTGCCACGTTTTATTATATTGCAAAAGTTTTTAAAAATAATATTCAACAATTCAAAAATGAAGAAGATACTTATCTCTTTTACGAATCCTGGATGTACTTTTCCAATTTACAAGAATTATTCTTTGGTGATATATCAACATTTTTATCATTTCGAAAATTTTATTAAGAAATACAAATCATTTTTTAAAAATTAGGGATGATATAAATGAATTTTTAATTCATTTGAGTAATAAATATTTTCATTTAGATTGTTTTATAAATATTATTCTGTTAATTATTTATTTTAAAAATTTTGTCAAGAAAGTTAGAATTTTCTTTAAACCGTATGGAATTTAATTTTCAACATTCACTTCTAAGGAAGGGTTATTCCTTCACCTTGTGATTAAATCAAGTTAATGAGGGATAATACATGAAAATTTCACGAGTTATGAGGTACAAAATTCCAAAAAGTATAATTGCTATATATTCCTACACAGTTGTCTCTCATTTAAATTAAAGTAGAAATCCATGACAGAGAAGTTGATCGAGGGTAAAAATGGATGAGAGAATCTTGATTGTGAAATTGAATCGCTTGAAACTAGATATAAACTCATCTTACGTGTACAACATACTTTATCAAATTAAAAATGATTTAATATATATCCAAACTTTTCATTTGTAAACAAATAAGTTACTTTATAATATAAAGATTGATGCGACAATTAAAATTAATTTGATTTCCTATTGCTTTAGAAATTAAGAGAAAAAAATGCAAGCGTTTTATTAATTACACTCATGTAATAGATTAATTGTTGTAATTGGATTTTACTTCTCAAAAAATAGGTGAGGAAATCGTCTCTATAAAATTACATTATTATAACTAAAATTTGTTTTAACCACTTTTAAATAAGCAAACATAGAAAGTTAGGTCGAATTATGTAAATTTTTGTAATTTCGGGCATTTTTTATAACTGCCAAATTTGTTTAGGTTCAAATTTGAAGTGTCATAATTCTTTTGAATCCAGATTTTGAAGGTAAATTTCATGGTGGATTTGTTTGATTGTTAAATAATTTATTTAATTATCATTTATTTTCCTTTTAGGTTCGAATTCGATGTTGGGATATGTTCTTGTTTTTAGAGATAAGTTAATATTACAGTTGATCTATAATATATTTTATTTCTCTTTCTTTTAGTTCAATGATTGATAATAAATTTTATCTAAAGACTTACTCGAAATTTTGGATGATTATTATGATCATATGATGTTATTGATACTGTCTGTAGTTGACTTTATGAAAAGTATTTCGATATATTAGATTATTGTTCTCCTATTTGCGAAGAACTTATCGATTAATAAAAAGAAAAATGGTGAAATTTTAACACGAACCCATTACAGATAAAATAATTGTTGGGACTCCAAAACCAATAGCAGTTCCAAGAGTAATCTTGTCTAACCTATTGTCCAATTGGAATAATAAAATCAAATAAATAAGGACAAAAGAATTTTTGGCTGTCTTTAAATATTTCTGTATTGAGGCTAATATTATAAAGTTTATATTTTCCTGTCCCGAATAACCCATTTGCTGATTCATTTCCTAACCCGAAAATTTCAGTACGAATCAATATATTAAATTAATAAAATATTTTTACCTGAAATAACTTTAAAGTTTTCTTTGTAGAATATAATACTTCTGATACTCTTCTGATATTATTAAAAACTTGATTGTTGAAGTTAATTCCACATTTACAATTATTTTGGATTAGATAAAAACTAATTTTAACCCAACATATGAACTTTGAAAATGTAGTATTTCAAAAATTTTGTGTCGAATTAACAACTAAACAGCCAGAAAAATTTTTTAATTCACCTGATTTTACATTAATTTCAAAAAGATCTTTGATATGATAATCTTCAAATCAGTGAAGTTCAAGTTTGGAAACATATACTTTAAAATCGAATAGACAATATTATTAATAGTCAAGTAGAATATAAATTAATATTTCGTCTAAATTTTTCTTATGAACTCCTATGCGCAGTATTTATATCGATCATTAAATTGGTGTGACGGAATACATTGTAATGATGTAATGATGTACGATGTACAAAGCTCATTGTTAAATAACCTAATTTCGCAAAAAAAGAAAAAAAAAAAGACTCAAAATAACAATGTCTTTTAATAATATTCTAAAAGATGATGAAACCTTCTTAAAAGAATTTTTAAAAGATTTTTACCGTCAAATTATTAAAATAGAATATCATACGAAATTTGAAAATAGTTTGACAGAATGGATACAAAATTATTTAAATTATAATGAAAAAAATTCTGAAATAATTTTAAAATTGATGGAAAATCATGAAGAAAATGAAAATTGGTTTTCAAGTATAATAGGATTTTTTTATGATTATGGTATGAGTTCTAATACTGATAAAAAAAAATCTTTAACATTATATTTATTAACGATTAATAAATATGAAAATAATAAAAAATTATCTTCAATTTATCAATTACTTAATATTATTATCGCAAAATATTTATTATCTCTTTATTATTATAAAGATATTATTTTAGATAAAAAAGATTCGGATACAAAGGAGGTTAAAAATTTGGAAAACGTACATGTAATGTCACATAGTAATCAGTTTGAAAATTTTAATGGATTAGAAATAAATATATGTAAAGATGAAATAAATACTATGGAAAAATATTTTGAATCTCNGGATAAAGGCTCTANTGAAAATCAACCAGATTATGTCAAAATGAAGGAACTAATGGAATTAAATAATTTAGGTTATTGTTATCAATATGGAATAAGAAAAATCAAAGATAAATTTAAAGCATTTAGATCTTATTTAAAGTCAGCGGAAGAAGGAAATCCTTGTGCACAAAATAATTTAGGTTACTGTTATCAAGAAGGAATTGGAATAACAAAGGATGAAAAAAAAGCATTTGAATGGTATTTAAAAGCTGCTAATGGAGGAGATATATTCGCTCAATATAATTTAGGTATTTGTTACCAAAATGGAACAGGGATAAATAAAAATAATAAGAAAGCTTTTGAATGGTATTTTAAATCTGCAAAAGGAGAATATTCATCCGAACAAAATATTGGGTATTTATTATCAAAATGGAATTGGAATAGAAAAGGATTTAGAAAAAGCTATCTACTGGTATAACAAATCAGCAGAAAGTGGAAACAAATTTGCGAAATATGCTTTAGGTTATTGTTATAAAAATGGAAAAGGTATAGAAAAAGATGAAAAAAAAAGCTTTTGAATATTATAAAAAATCGGCTGATCAAGATTATTTAGATGCTCAATTTGAACTTGGATATTGTTATGATGAAGGAGTTGGAACTGAAGTTAATAAAATAAAAGCATTTGAGTTTTATACAATAGCAGCTGAAAAAGAACATAATATTGCACAAAATAATCTTGGAGACTTGTATGTTTTGGGTGAAGGAATTGAAGAGAATTTAGAAAAAGCCATTTATTGGTATAATAAAGCAAGTGAAAATGAATGTGAAATAGCACAATACAAATTGGTAATTGTTATCAATATGGAAATGGCGTGGAAAAAGATGAAAGCAAAGCATTTGAATATTATGAAAAATCGGCTGATAAAGGATATTTAGATGCTCAATTTGAACTTGGATATTGTTATGATGAAGGAGTTGGAATTGAAGTTAATAAAATAAAAGCATTTATCTTATATAAATTGGTAGCTGACAAAGGACATAGTATTGCACAAAATAATCTTGGAAATTTATATTCTTTGGGTGAAGGAACTGAAATGGATTTAGGAAAAGCTATTTATTGGTATAATAAAGCAGCAGTAAATGGATGTGAAATGGCACAATGTAATTTGGGTAATTGTTATGAAAATGGAATAGGCGTAGAGAAAGATGAAAAAAAAGCATTCGAATATTATAAAAAATCAGCTGATCACGGATATTTTAAAAATGCTCAATTTAAACTTGGATATTGTTATTATGAAGGGATTGGAACTGAAGTTGATAAAACAAAAGCATTTGAATTTTACATAATGGCGGAACTGAAAAAAATTTAGAAATAGCCTTTTATTGGTATAATAAAGCAGCAGAAAATGGATGTGAAATAGCACAATATAATTTGGGTAATTGTTATATAAATGGAGTAGGAGTGGAAAAAGATGAAAGAAAATCATTTGAATATTATAAAAAATCAGCTAATCAAGGATATTTAAATGCTCAATATCAACTTGGATATTGTTATGATGAAGGGATAGGAACTAAAGTTGATAAAGCGAAAGCATTTGAATTATACACAATAGCAGCTGAAAAAGGAAATAATTATGCAGAAACTTGCCTTGGCCATTTATATATTAATGGTGAAGGAACTGAAAAGAATTTTGAAAAAGCTATTTATTGGTTTCAAAAAGCAGCAGAAAATGGATGTGAAATAGCACAATACAATTTGGGTAATTGTTATAAAAATGGAGTAGGAGTGGAAAAAGATGAAAATAAAGCATTAGATTATTATAAAAAATCAGCTGATAAAGGATATTTTGATGCTCAATGTGAACTTGGATATTATTATTCTTCGCTAAATTTGGAGATTTGGGACTAAACTTGATAAAACAAAGCATTCAAATTATATAAATAGACAGCTTAAAAAGATCGTATAATTGTACCAAATAATCTTGGAAATTTATATTTTCAGAGTGAAGGAACCAAAATGGATTTAGAAAAAGCTAATTATTGTATCATAAAGCAGAAAATGCCAAAATTGTATAATGGAATGATGATGCAATACATAATTTAGGTGAATATTATGAATTAGGAAATTGTGTGGATAAAAATAAAATCAAAGCATTTGAATATTATAGGAAATTAGCTGAAAGAGAATGTGGACAACCTTATGAATATTTTTCTTCAGCAATTTATACTATAATATAACATTTAAATTTTTTATCTTGATATAAATTTATCACTATTCCGCAGAACAACTATAATATTTTTAAATAATTATAAGCATATTATAAATGAAAAAAATCCCAGGTACCATGGCATGCCGATATGGACAGATTCATATTTTTTTATTACCAACTCCTGCTATTTAATTAATAATAACTATTGCATTAAATCTTTTCAAGTTTTTTTTACTAACATTTCTAAATAAATAATTAATGATTTAAATGCAATTTTTAAAATAAACATTTTATTATTTTTATTAAATAAATAATTACAATTTTTTAATAAATAATATCAAATACCAAATGCAACATCTATGCTATATCTCCTAATATTTATTTTCTACTGCTATGAAATAGTAGTTGCAAAGATATTATTCATAAACTACAAGAGAAGAAATAAATTAATTAATTAAAAAANGAATTAAATGAAGTTAAAATTAAGTCATAATGCAAAATTTACATTTGTGATAAATATCAGATTACACTTTTTTATGAAAATGACATAAAAAAAGTGCGACAGATATTTATCGCACTTTTTTTTATGAAAATAATATAAAAAATGTGCTGAATATCAGATCGCACTTTTTTTTATAATATTTTCATAAAAAAGTGTAATCAAAATTCATTGCTGGATTTTTAGGCGCGCAACAAAAAACTCCCAGTTATTGATTGGTTTATTACTGATGATAATACTACAGAGAAAAAGTAATCTTTTACAAAAAATTTTAAATTTAATATTTTCTTTAGGAAAACGTTTTGTTTGATTTATATATAGCTTATAAATATCTACTGATATATTTTATATTTTATTTTGATAAGATCAATAAATAGTATTTTGAAACACTACAATGGTTCTTATCTTATGCCTAAATGTTTACTCAAAACAAAAATGATTTTTTTGTGGCTTATTTCTATATATAAAATAATTTAATGTTAATGAATTTATTACTTTATCAGTAATTCAGCGTTGAAGATGACATATTTCGGATAAGTTACAAAATAAAAATATGTTGAAGTTGATTTTACGAGGTCATGTTTCATGCAGATGCAGTAGTGTATTTTTTTGACGTCATGGAAGGTGACGAAATATCACGTGATGTTTCATGACTTTTAACTAGAAAATATTTCCAATTAAACAATTAAACTTGAATAATAAATAGTATTTTGAGAAATTTTAAAATATATTTTTAGGGTCTAAATTATAATCCAATAAAAAATTATAATATTTTGTAATATCCATATTTAAAAGAAATATATTTAATTTTTAAAGAATATTGTTAAAGAAGAGTCTTATTTTATGAAACAAATCTTCAAGAATTATTATTGGTCAATAAAATTTTTCACAAAATATTCATGTGACAGGAGAGTGAATTTTTTTATGGAGCACTTATTACTAACAATAATTAAGAAAAAAAGAGAAATTTATAGCCAGTAGAGAAACTGAAATATGGGAGTAAATAAATTACTGTATAACAGTTTAAGGAAGTAAATTGATGAACCTGGATTTCTTTTTTGAGATATAACAAATCAGAAAATTTTTTAATTCAAATTATTTTATTAAAATTTCAGAAAAATCCCTAATTATTCTTATTCAACGTAATAATTTTCAAATGTGATGCTCAAGTTTGGGAATATTTTTGCCATTTAAGTATTTAATAAAAATCAAAAAGTTGGTATAACTGTAGTGTTTTATTTTATGGTAATCAAACAATTTTTAATTTTTAAACTAGAAGAAGAAAAAAATGTTGAATAAATTTAAATTGAAAACAAAAATAATTAATAAATAAAAACTTACGAAACCGGAAGAAACCTAGAAGAAAAAAAATTTATCGAATACGTTCCTAGTATGAACCGCCCTTGCAGATACTAGATGAACAATGAACAATAATTTTTAGTAATATGACGCCAAAAG
>QKYT01000111.1:20076-106041 GCA_003550305.1 Glomus cerebriforme | reverse complement strand
GAGAAAGGAATTGGAACGGATATTGATAAATTAAATGCATTAGAATTTTACAAAATAGCAGCTGCAGGAGGAAATGTTGATGCACAAAGAAGTCTTGCATTTTTATATGAACGAGGTGAGGGAACTGAAAAAAATGGAGAAAATGCTATTTATTGATATAAGAAAAGTTGTTAAAAAACGGCTGTTTAGATGTTAAAAAAAAAAAAATTTAAATATTCTTTTAAATCAACAAGAAATTTAAAATTAACGTCATAAGATAATTTTATTTATGAAGTAAAGTTTAATTGAATGGGAATTTTATCTTTTTCCGATTATTTCACGTTAAATTAAATTCGAAGTTCAAAATTGGAGAGATCAATAATTTACAATTTTGAATTTTACAATTTGATGACAGATTTTACTAAATTATTTGTTTATTTATTGTTTTTATATTTATTATTTTATTTCAATAAATTGATTAAATTTCATTTTTAATTGGTTTATTCAAGTCAAGTTATTCGGACTTTAAAATATGATTGTTGAGTTTTTACCTGATCACATTTTTTTCTAAAATGAAAGTTTTTTAGACGCAATAATTCATAGGGTCCAAACATTTGGTAAACGTAATTGAATAATATTATTGCATTGTTTTTTTTGTTTACAGCAAAAGTACCAAATTTAATGCAAAACTGTTTCTAATTGCAAAAACTCATTTGACTAATATATACATGTATAATATATTTTTTTTAAACGATTAAGTTTAAATTTTAAACTTCGTAACCGAAAAAAAAAGTATTGTAATTTTTAAAATCTCAAGCATAAATATTAATGGAACGCAAAACTTCACTATCATAACATCAAATTATGTGTAAAAACTTTAAATTTTGCTGAACGGAAATTAAATCCATTAACCACTTGAAAAAAACTTTATTGAATGATACGTATAGTAATTGGATGTTGTGAGTTGTGACATATTTGAGATAATGATTCAACGACAACAAAATTCCGAAACAGTCACTTGCTCCAGGATATGATATAAAAATTGTATTTTGTTTTAATGACAATATTCTTAAAGAAGATAATTGAAGTTCCTAAAATCTTCTTTACAGGATACGCATAAAATTGAGATCGAAATTCCATTCTCGTAATTACTTTAAATTCATTTGATAGATACAGTATATAATTTCCGAAACTTCACACCAAAATCGATTAATTCAGCAGGAAGTTGTGATAATAGAATATTCAAACTTTAGTAATATAATTGCATTACAAAGATTCGTGTCAGTTACTGTGCAAAACTACAGATATATGCAAGTGGATCTGTAGTCTGTAGATTATCGATCACTCTTAAACACGATGTACAGTATTTGTGTATTATTTTAATTCAAATTAAAGTCTCCCGTTAATCTTGTAATCATTTTACTTGATAATATTTAATATGTCACAACCTGAATAATACTAAGATAATCTTTCTTTTTTAAGTTTTATATTAATTTGGGTTTAATGATTGTACAATGTGCAATTAAACTTTCTCTCCCGAATTTTTATTTTGCATTTTTCTTTAATATGAATAATTATATATAACCGATTTAGAATTATTATTTTTTATTAAATTCATTTAATTTTAATTTATATTAACTATGAATTATTCGAGGTTAATAATATTAATATTCACAAATATATTCAATTTTTCATTTATTTTATTTCTCCTAAAATGATTTTTTCTTAACTAATCGTTTTTTCTCTTTTAAACTCAGTGAATCACCACATGGTTATATTGTTCATAATGCAAATATTTATACTTCAGATGATACTTTACCAAAAATTGAATCATTTGTAGTAATGAATGGTAAATTTGTAGATGTTGGTAATGGAATTGATTTAATGAAAAAATGGATTGATCTAAAAGTATACCATTATATATTTCCGTTAAATTTTTTTTTTTTTTTATTATTATTTATTCATAAAATTTAATACTAATAAGAATTTATTTTAGAGTATTGATTTACAAGGTCATACTATCTTACCTGGATTAATAGATGCGCATGCGGTATGTATTTAACCATTTGAATTTTGTTTTTTTATTGAACATATAACAATATATTGATTATAAAAAAAATTTTTTGTGCAGCATCTGATGTATTTAGGAAATTCTTTATTATCGGTAAACCTTGTAGGAGCAAAATCCGTCGAAGGTAATTTATATAATAATCACACGATGATAAACAAAAAAAAAATTAAAAGTTTAATTTTTTATTTCTTAATAGAAGTACGCGAAAGAATTCGTGATTACATTAATTCACATCCAGAAATAAATGTTACTACAGATTGGATTACAGGATGGGGATGGGATCAAACACAATGGACGTCAAAATCATTTCCAACTTTTGTGCGTATATTATATTTATTGATCTAATTTTATTATTTAATATTTACTTATTAAAAACATTCCTAATAAATAGGAAGATTTAGATTGTGATCCAATTATCAAGAAATATTCAATTTCATTAACACGTATTGATGGTCACGCTTTGTTAGTAAATAAAAATATATTAAATAAGTTAAAAAAAGTTCCTAAAACTGTTGACGGTGGGGAAATAGGTAGGAATAAAGAAACTAATGAATTAACTGGAATTTTCGTTGATAATGCTATGCAATTAATCAGTTAAGTATAGTGGATGAGAATAACGTGAAAGTTGATTGATTGATTTGATAACAAAAATTCTTTTATACTAAATGAAATTTTTTTTTTCAATTTCAGCGGAAATTATGCCTCTACCTAGTGAACAATCATTGTTACAAAAATTACGCTTAGCAATTTCTAAAATGCATTCTTTTGGATTAATTGGAGTGCATGATGCAGGAGTTTCACTCGATTTACTGAAATTTTACAAAAAGTATATTTCAACAAATTGTTTCTTTTGTTTTTTTTTTTAAAAAAAAAAAAAAAAAGAAAATATATTTATTGTTCATATCGTTTTAGAATTGTGAATGAACAACCAGAAGAATTTAATATCCGAAGTTATGCAATGGTAGAAAGTCTAGATAATACATATTTTGGTGACAATGTTGAGATAATTGAAGGATTAAGTGATGGAAGGTTGACCGTTAGAAGTGTTAAATTCTTTATGGATGGCGCTTTGGGAAGTTGGGGAGCTGGTTAATATTAATTAATTAATTTTACTTTTGTAACTTTTAACGCATTCATCATTTTTACGCGAAATATTGACATGTTTTACTCTATTATGATTTTATACGTATATTACATGAACTAGCATTGTTGGAACCTTATTCTGGTAAGTATATATTAATTTCTTTTTTTTTAAAAAAAAAAACTAAAATGTTTTTATCTTATATAAAGATGACCCAACGAAACAGGGACTTCTTATTTCCGATCCAACATTACTACCGCCTACAATCAAAAAATGGATGGACAAGGTACAGTTTACATAAATATTATATGTAATATAGTAATATCAAATTTCTTAAATTACGCAATTCAAAAGAATTTACTTTTTGTTTGTTTTAAAAATAAATTAGGGATTTCAAGTGAATACACATTGTATAGGTGATAAAGCAAATCAACTTATAATTGACGCGTATGAAAAAGCTTTTCAAGATTATGTATTATCACAAAATGGGGATAAAAAATTAACGGAACAAGAAATTAATGATGAAATAAAAAAGTTGGCAGAGAAAGTTAGATTTAGAATTGAGCATGCTCAAATTTTGGTAAGTTTTACATATAAAAGATACATTTTAAGATATTTAAAGGTTTTTTTTATCTAAAGAAAATTTATATTGGGTAATCCAGACTTTAGAAGATATTGAACGCGTTGGTAAATTGAATATTATACCATCTATGCAACCTACTCATGGTAAATTTTTTTTGGAATATATTGTGACTTTCGCTTTTTTCATTCAATGACACACCATTTTTTACTAAAATTTCTTTTTTCTTTTTTTTTATAACTTTGGGTAGCAACTTCCGATATGGCATATGCTGAACAAAGACTAGGTAGTAAACGTATTAAAGGTGCATATGCATGGAGAAGTTTAATAGAAGCGGGGTATGTTTTCACAAACTTAAATTATGAATCAATTGTAATGACACTAGTTTTCTAATATAATTGATACATATATCTATTTAAATTTAGAGTAAAGGCATTCCCACTTTCTTCTGATTTTCCTGTTGAACCTGTAAATCCATTTTTAGGATTTTACGCTGCTATTACAAGAAAATGGATTGATGGACAATCTGTAAGTAAAAAAAAAGTAGTAATATTACTTTTTTTTATATTAATATCAATATTTATAAATCGCACGTATTTTGTGATAATATTAGCCACATGGAGAAAATGGATGGTTTCCTTCACAAAAATTAACACGTCAAGAAGCATTAAAGGGATTTACCATTGATGCGGCATATGCAGCATTTGATGAGGCCATTGTAAGTCTATTCTTTTTTATTGATAATTTAAAAAAAAATAAATTGGAATTTAATTATTTTATTTCATTTTATTTTATTGTAGATGGGATCAATTTCTATAGGAAAATACGCGGATTTTATTGTTATTGATAGGGATATCATGGAAGTACCTGAATCACAAATTGTTGATACACAAGTAATAGCTACTGTATTTGGTGGTAAAGTTGTTTTTGGTGATTTATTCAAAGATTTAATAATTTAAAAAAAAAAAATTTTTATAAAAGAATGTTTGGTTGAAAATTATGATTGATTTAATTAAACGATTTATACATGCCGATAAGTCATAGAAATAATACAAAAAAAAAGTGCATAATGCCATAATCGATAAAATGTCGAGTACGCATCATGTGTACAAAAGATCTCGAATATTATTTGCTAAAATTTACATATCATATTATTGATATTAGATCATTTTTAAAAGGCCTAAAAAAGTATGATTAATTTTAGTTAGTACTTTTTATTTTGCTATTTTATCGCCGGTATCATGTGGAATTATAATTCTGGCCAAAATTAAGTGATCGACAAAGAAATTCCTTTTTTGGGGTACGTCTAAAGCGGAGCAGAATCACGTGATTTTTGTAAAATTTTGGCCGAAATTATGGCATTAAGAAATTATGCATGTGACAAATAACAGGTGATAAATCGAAAAACCCTAGAATACTTAGGAAAAATGGAAAATGAAGGCGTGACGCGAGGGCCACAATGATCATGTGATTCTGTGACGTCTCCATTTTTGGAATCTTATGTAATATGATTTCGATTTTTGATAGCCAGAATTAATCTTTAGACTAAAATTAAAGATATAATAAATATTTATATATATAAATTATATAATACTAGTGATAATTGTCATGATAATATGAAGTAATTTTTTATTTTTTATATAATAACTTTAAAATATATACGGATATGAAACTCTTCCTTCCAGAACTGGATCACAAATAATAACTGAGAGAGATGGCCACCATTTGACAAGAATTCTCAAAGAAAATAGAAAAGCAAATATACAGGAATTACATGAAGAATTTGTCAATTCTATTTTAACAAATGTTTGTGAAAAGACTTAAAATACCTTCATGAACAAGGTTTCTAGGTCAAGTTGGTGTAAGAAAACCCTTTGTAAGTGAAAAAAAATAAGCAAAAAAGATTTGCTTGGGCAAGAAAAAGAAAAGAGTGAAATTTATCCTTTTAAGCCAATGTCAAGGCCATCCTAATAAAAGAAAGAAAAAAAATGAATGGTTTTATTAAGTGCTATTATTATTGTGTTAAAGCAAATGATACACAAAAGTTAAATTTATAAACAGATTTTTATTTAATTACGTTAACCAATAAGTTTATATAATAAATAAAACTGATTCCCAATGCTGAATAGATAATTTTAACATATATACTTTTATACTGTAAAGCAAAAAAATAATATTTCAATACTACATTAAATATAAAAGTACATTGTATATAAGATTTTAACTCCACTCATATTTGCTTTCTCCTAAATGTCAATCTACTATTTGATTCTTAAGATTTTTCAGCTTTATTTGAAAATTGCCTTCAAAATATTTTGATTATAACAAGATGATCATTTTGCAAGTAAATTCTTGATGAGTAACCCATCATTACACACTATTTACTACAATCAGATCAAGAGCATTCTTTATATCATCATGTTGATATCCTGTTTAAATGTTATAGGATACAATATCCTGATCATATACCTAAAGTACTGTTGAATGTATGTCATTAACGAGTTCTACATATATTTTGATTTGAGTTATTTCAGTTTGATAGAATTTTGTTCAATTCAAATATAGTTTCACAAACAACTACAGCAAAATCCTTGTGAAGTCTTGCTATTCAAATTTTATATTGAAAAAAGGGAATTGCTATTGCATTGAGTTCAATATCATGGCTGCAAAATAATCTTCCCTAGCATTTTTAGGAAAAAAGTGGTTAAATTCCCAAACTAGTTCAAATCGAACTTGATTCAAAACAAATGAATCTGATAATATTTTATTATCTATGAAGTAATCATTCTAACCATCTTTTCATTTGATCTTAATACAAAGTGGCCATCATTTTATTTTTCCATTTTTAAGTAACGTGTCCAGAATATTGATAGCTTGTAAATCAGGATATTCTTCAAGCATTACTTTAAGGTTTTGAAGACAAAGAGCAGATCTTGAAATAGTTGATGAAGTTGCAGATATTTTAAAAAGCTTATTATTTACGATCAACCATTTTAAGAGCTGAGATACTTTATTAGACTTTAGCAGTATTCGAATTATGAGAGAAATTCACTTATGTTGACATGTAATATTTTCTCTTCAAATATATCATTATCATCCATGAGATCTACCCTTATTTGCTATTAATTAATTAGAAAAAAAAATCAATAAAATATCAAGCCAGAACTTTTTCTGATTGCACATTACAGAAACTGAAATCTGAATGCTTTTCTTTCCCCATACATGCAGCACAAAGAAATAGCACACATAGAAGTTGAAGAGAGAATACTGAACTTTATATTTATAAACTTACAGAAATAATTAATTTTCTTTATTTGTAGTAAGCCCGAATTCCCATTCCAATATTTTGAGTGCAAAAGCGTAAATCATACAAACTTGAATTGAGGGCTTTTTCTTTCAAAAAACTCGTCCCAGCTGGCCAGTTAGTATGTAATCACTCCCAAAATTCTAAGAAAAAAAAACTGAATCACATAAAAAGTAAAAAATGGTAAAAAAACATGGTAACTTTGAATACAACAAAAAAAAATTAATAAAATTCTACCAGGGCTGCAGGGCAATCTTAAATCAGAAGTATTAGATTCTAATTTTTTCATTTTAAGTTTTCAACAGAAAATTAAACAGGGACCCGTAAATTTTATTTCGATTCAATGCAAAAATTTTTTTGATCTAATCACATGATGGCACAAATGACCTCAAATAACAGATCACATGTCATTTGGGTCATTTTGATAAGATTACTAGGTGATAAAAAAAAACTCTTTCTCACTTTTCACATTTTATTAGAAATACACAGTAAATTTTTACATAATTTTTATCGCTTAATAAAATTGTTTACCTATTCAGACAAACTTTTTAATGAATATATTCGCTCTATCGGGTGTAAAGACATAGGTAGCAAAAAGTTCGATGAGATAACTGCCTTTACTCAACACCACTACCTTTGGCATGAGTTAAAAAATAAAGACAGCAGTGTGAACAATCTTGGACGTTTTGTCAAAGGAGTTTCCGATTACACTTAGTTTTCACTTACCATACTATTCCTTATCAGGGGGATAGTAAGTAAATTTTATGAAGCTATACTGGACACGAACTTACGAAGTCTTGACGAAACTCTGGAGAAAATAACTAGGTATGAAATTACCATCAAAGAACTTAAAGGAAAACTTGCTGCAGCAGATATCGCTCAGCCTCCTTCGATTGGCATATCTGCATCTGAATTATCTGCTATGAAAAAGGCAAAGGAATGGAACTCACTTATTTTGGCAATATCTCATAGATCAACATCAACAAAAAAAAATACCAATCATTATACAGGATGATCCTCATATTCCACAATCACAAGAGATACTAATTCAGGATGACGATCACATGGAAATAGAGAAAAATATTTCCAAACCCATCACTTCATCACCTGAAAATTCTTCACAGAAACAAACAAAATCCACAAAGAAAGCAGATAATTCTGCATCCCCTCTAAAGTCCTCTAAAAAGACTAAAAAGGAACGCCCTCCTCACATCATCACAGGATTCACAATACTGCCTAATTTAAAACCTAACGTACGTGATGTAATATTATATGACATTCTGAGTAAATGGAATGCTGAGAAACTAACAGAGAAGATAAACAAACACCTAAGTTCTCTTATGAAAGCCACCCTATCGAAACAAGGCAAATACACCTGTGTAAGGGTCACAATAGTACTGAGAACTACAGTATTCAATGTATTTGAAGAAGGTCAATGGCAAATTTTATTAGACAATACACTAGTCAGATAGTTCCCAGCAGATTGGTCTTTAGTACAATGAAAACAAAGAACAGTCTTCCAAGCCGTATTAACTGACTTTGGCGAAGGCTTTGAAGAACATCGTATTTTCCAGGATAAGGAATTTATGAACCATCATCGTCTGGCCGCAATTAAATTGGTGAAAGATACCAAAGGTACACAGAAATTAATAGGGTTCTTCCGAACCTCAGATGACCTTAACCACGTCTGTCATGCCGAATTTAAAGTTCACAAACTTGTTGTACAATAGAAGATAGATAAAGTTGGGAAGAAGATATCTGACCCTTCTTATCTATCAGCAAGGGCTTCCTCTTCGAAGAATAACAATGACTCTAAAAAGTCATTCTCTGTTCAATCTGCCACTGGAAGGAAAAATAATAAACATACTGCTAATGATCGAAAATATGTTTTAATTGAAAAACAAATCGCTCGTTTATCCAGCATGGTGACTGATTTGCATTCGCACTTCGAATACCTCAGTGGTATCCCCCCTGATATGGCTTACAACAATAAGTTTCATAAAATCATGAAAGGAAGTCTTCGATCACTGGTCCCGAATGTCCGAGGTTCCACTAAAAAAGGTTCCTGATCTGGTTTTACCTGTCCATTCGAGATCAGTACCCTTTACAGCCTGATCGCACATTTGTACTAGGATTGATAAATGGTCATCACTGAGAAACTAGATAGGGTTTCAATTATGACTAAAAAATTTTTTTTCCAGCTTCTTTTCTACTCGCGGACATGTCAGAAAATGTGGTACTCCACCATTAATGCTTGGAGTGTGCAGCGCGCTTTTATAATTATTGGACTTTTCTTTTTTTTTTCTCTTTCCCTAGATTAGTTTACCCAGTGTGTTTATTTTTACTATATGTTTTTCTCTTTGCTCAAATAGTTCACCCATTAGGGGGGGGGGGGGCTCAGTTATTCATGTATTTGTGTATTGCTTTTAATAAAGTTTCCGCCAAGTCACGTGAGTGACGAAATCAGGCTTTTGCAAAAAAAAAAATTTGGGTCATTTTGATGTTAAATGAGTTAAATGACAAATGACACAGTCATTTAGTTGTTTTTACATCATATCACATCATATCATGATTATCAAATACAGTTTAAAATAAATGGATGTCGTTCGAAATTGATGTGGTGTACTCGAAAAAACATTCTTGAAATACAATTGGTCAAATCACACAAAAACAATCAGCATATTAAAGAACGCGAAGGTCACGAACCCCATAACATTTGATTCCAAAAACACCACTACTTATTACTGTAATTATAGATAACAGAGTTTCCCCTTGGAAAATTGTGACTTATTATTATTCTAAAAGGAATCAGACATACAAGAATACTATGACCTCAGTAATAACTGAAAAGGAGAGTCCGAAGAAGTTGTCTCCAAACAAACATTGGTGTAATAATCAAATTCCCGAACAATTTATAAAGGTATGTTTTGTGAGGTTTAATTCACTCTGTTCATATCTCGTTATTTTATTTAATTTTTAAAATAAAAATTTTGAAGGAACGTAACATGCAAACAGAATCTACCAATATTAATAAGTGGTACGTATATAAATTAATATATGAAGTAAATATATTTATGTTTCATAGTTCAAAATATAACATTTCTACCTTGTTTTAATAGTATAAGAGCTGACACAGTTTATAGATATTATGAGGATACAGATACGTTATCAGTCTATTTTGCGAAAGCATCTTCTGGAGTTGTAAGCTATTGTAGAGAAGTAGATAAGAACATCCTTGTATCTTATGACCGTGATGATAAGATAGTATCGGTTGAAATATATGGAGCGTCAGAGTTATTGTGCTGCCGTTTATTCGATATTCCGAAGAGTATAGATGATAAACCACCACTTTCTTTTTATCCTATTTGTTATGAAGATTACGATGAATTGAAGGTTTTCCTTGTTTCTGAGATTTCATCAATCACATTTCGGAAAACTAAAGAGAAAGATTTTGACATGGACATAGATGATAAAAAAAAAATAATTGCATTATTGTTTCATAATGCTAATAACAGAATAGCAAAAACGTTACCAGAAAAAGAGAGAGAAAAACTTGCGGAAGAAGCACAGTTGAGATCATTGGAAATTGCAAAATGGTCTCATTTATTAGACTGAAATAGTATATAATAACAATTTCTAGATGAAACTTGTCTTTTTTACGTTCAGCTAACATGATATTCAAAAAGCAACTTTATAATCATAATTATCGATTGCATCAATTATTTCTTTTTTTTCTTTATCCAAGCTCTTGTACACATTTTAAGAGAATGAAGTCAGTCCAACATAATCTAAACATCCCCCACTCCTACAAGTCTAACATTTCTGGTATCTTAAAGCAACTGTATCTACTAATTAAACTTTAAATCAAAAAAAACTAATTTGTTTCTAATGTTTAAGAACAAAATATTTTCCAATTGTGCTGTCTAGTTAAAATTCGAATTTCGAATTTCGTGTAACATTATGATCTGACCAATCATAAATAATAAAAATTTATCGCGTAAAAAATGTCTTCTATTTCAATTCACCAAGAAACTATCAAATCGGTGTATGTTTTATATGGAATTGTGATTGCAATAAGGATATCAAACCAACTAAAAGTAACCGTTCTAGAGTATTATATTTTCGAAACTTAATTTATAAACCTGGCAAAGTACATAAAAAAACGAAAAATACTCTATTGTATAGTAATCGAAAATATGGTTATAAGTTGAATATGGACTTGCCGCATCATTTTACACTTTGTTCTACATGCAATAGTCAAATCAACAAACAGCTGATAAAGAACAAAGTAAAATTATTAAATTATTGTAATTTCTCCTTCACCAACTGAAGACACCTCTTCTCAGCAATCACAGATAGAATTTCGATTACGTATGTCTATAAAACAAACAAGTGTTCCCTTTTGTAATAGTTAGCTTTACTCTAGAAAATCCAAGCTTCATTGATTTTAGAAATAAACTTGAAACATACATTTGTGAACAAGTTGGATTAGTTTATCAAAATGAATATAATTTAACATATAAATCAAGTTCAGAAAGTGGAGCTGGAACACTTTTAGATAATAAAGAAGCATTTAATGAATTTTTAAAAGATTATCAACTTATGATAGTAGGGAATAAAAAAACAATTATTCTTGTTGCACTTAAAGAATCATTTACATCAGGTATTTACAATTTATTGTTTTAAGGATTATTAAATCATTTGCTTATTTAACTTTTGATGTTGTAGGATGAAATCTCAGAATAGGAATCCAATAATGAATCAGAAAATGAGATCCGACCTCACAAAAAAAAATATAAGTTACAATCACAAAAAAAACATGTCAAAGGTTATATGCCAAAAGAATCAAACTTGGATAAAAATGAGATATTGGTTGCATCTTACATAATGGAGTTAAATGATAAATATGTTTGTGAAGTTAAAAATTACAAGCATTGTTTTATTAAAGAAGATCGACATTTATCTTTAAACAATTTTGCAATTAGTAAAGAAATTGTATGTATTCTTATAATTATAATTATTCTTTATTATATAATATAATTCTTTATTATAGGTAAACAAAAATGCAGATATAAATACACCTCCTAATCATATTTTATTTAGTATAATGCATTCGGTAAAAATAACTAGAAAAGATGAATTGTCTCAAATGCATCATTTATTACATCCATCATCATTACCATCACTATCACTATTACTTTTACCATATAATTATTCTGATTATAATTCTGATATTCAAAGTACAGTCAGATCTCCATATAGTCACCTAATCGGTTTTCTCAAAATCGGTGATTATATAGAGATGTGCTTATATAAAGGTATTGAAATTAAAAATTTCTTAATTTTGGCTAAAATTAGTAAATTATAATTTGGGTATTTTCATTTTTGGCGATAGCCATTCAATAAAAAAACTTTTGCCAATTTTTGCATGTATAATATTTATTCTTAAAAAGGAAATTTTAATTACGTAATTTGGTAATTCTGGTTGAAATTATTTTATGGCTAAAATTACGGTAATTATGTAGACAAAATCGGATGCTTATAAAAAGTTGTGACTATATAGGAGGTGATTATATAAAGGTCTGATTGTAGATCTTGTAGTTTATCCCTTATTTTAGATCATAGTTTATTTCACAAATATCAGATAATTTATCAAAAAAAGTTGTACCAAATTACCAAATATGGGGTACGTCTTAAAGCGAAGCAGAATCACGTGATTTTTGTAAAATTTTTGGCCGAATTATGGCATTAAGAAATTATGCATGTGACAAATAACAGATGATAAATAGGATTTCACCAATCGAAAAAATTTTTTAAAGTTCCTAGAATACTTAGGAAAAATGGAAAATGAAGATGTGACGCAGGGTGACAGATATGCACTATGATCACGTGATTCTGCTCCGCTTTAGACGTCCCCCAAATATCTAGAAAAATTAAAAAATTAGATAAAGAATTTGGTAATGGTAAATTTACTTATTATTTATCTGTTTTTAAAGAACAAGAAATTCGTGTTGATAATCTTACAAAATTATTAGATTCTGAATACATTTTGATGGGTATAATAATTATTGCATTTATTGGATATAAAACTTTTTTAATGTTCGTGTAACATAAACAATCGCTGAAAGTCACATGGTGTGAAAATCCAGATCCAACAAATTCTTCCGGAAATTCATTACTTTTTTTTTTCTTTTACTTTTTAGACTATCATATTATTGAGAAAGATTATTTTTAACTTTTATCCTTATGTTTTATTCTGGCTGTTTCTGGTAAACTTTTAAAATAGGAAAGGACGACGACAAATTGAAAAAGCTAAGTTCAAGTGTGTTACAATTTGAAAATAAAAATTGATTAGCAAATAATTGGTCGTGTCTCAAAGGTTTCTAAGTTAAAAAGTAGTTGAATATTATCTTTATACGTGATATATCATTATCTTTTTTTTCGGTTTTAGTAAATATCCTACAATAGTCCAATGGTAATAATCTTACTTTAATATTATGCGATATTTTTGCTATTATTTCATTTTAATTTGATTTGTTACTAATCGATCGCGCTTTTATCAGCTTCATTAATTAAAATGGGTAAAGTGTTGAAAAAATCAAACAATGTTGAACGGGATAATCAGAATAAAAATAAAAGAAGAGGAAGACCACCTAAAAAGAAACCTTATGTTCAACAGATTGATAGTTCTGACGATGATAATCTTTCTGTAAGACGTGCTTCAACACGATCAAGAGTTATTCCATTACGAAAAAATGAAATTCCAATGCGTCCAGAAATTCATATACCTCCAGTATCAATTCCTTCATTTAATAATTCAAATAATATTCAACAATCTTCATCTGATAAGCAGATGCCACCACAAAATGATCATCAGGCGAACGAACAACTACCTCCTCCATCAACTTCGACCGGTTCTAGGATTACAATAACAATGACGAGTGTCACTACAAATAGTGTAGAAAATTCTAATACAACTACTTATGTCACGACTGAAATTTTACCTATAAATGGAATGACTAATTCTTCTCAGCCGGATAATTCAGAATCAGAGAATCGATCAAAAGTAAGTGTTTCTCAATGTAAATAAAATATATTAGCTCCAGTAAAATTCATCTTCTAATAAATTGAACTACTTTTACCTTTCGAATAGGTCATACCCATCTAATGCAGATTTAAATCCAATTATACGAAAACCAGAAACAGCTAGTTCTACATAAAATAGACATCATTTTAGGTTTAAATTATTATCAAACACCAAATGGTTCAATGATCTCATCTAGTTATTTACAACAAAAATTTAGATATTCTAATGCTCCACATAGAACATTTACTTAAACCATATCATAATTATACGTATAACGATAATACGAATATGTATAGGATCAATAAAGACCAGACTTGAGACTGACCTGCTAATCACAATTAAGACCAAGATATTATTCACATTCCTAATATTGAATACTCTTGATACTGTATTTGATGTTTGGAATGTTCAATCATTTCGCTAATAGAATAGAAATTTATGGTAAATAAGTGGCGAAAAAAAATAGATTATTAAAATAATTCAATTGATATATGGGCACTTGAAAAATGACGGGGTTCAAATAGGTCAGTTGGTTGGCTGATAATCTTCGTAAAAAGATCATTTAAATTGTAAAAAGAAATTATCAGCTAAATAGATATTATAATGTATTTTTCTTTTTCACAAGTTTATTTTGTAAAATATATATATATATATATATATATTATATATAAAATATATAGATTTTTTATTTAACTTTTACAAGAGTTATAATATAAAGCCAGAAGATCACAGTATAAGTTTTAAATATTAAATAGTTATTATTCACCTTTGAAGGAAAGTAAAATATTTGATCAAAAAAAAAAAAAAATCCTGGCATAAACAAACTTTCTAAATCTTTTACAAAGCGAAAAACAACCATTTTTAGGAAGGGCTGCCACAATACCTGAGTATATTTTTTTTTTAAAAAAAAATTCCTGAAAAAAAAAAAATTTTTTTGGATTCACTAAATGTGCTTTCCAAAAAAAAAGTAGTTGATGAAACTGTAGAAACTGTCCAGCATATTTTACAAAATAATCTTAATGTCAAAAATATAGGAATCAAAGCCCTTATACCATTTAGGTATTAAATGAAAATGCTAGACTTTATGACTTTTATAAATTTGCTAAATCTTAGAATAAATGCTAAATTTACTTTTTTATTAACAATATCTTCCACTCAACCTAAATCCTACTTTATCCCATATAAAAAGAAATTGAATAATCAGGGGGAAATCATCACCTACTTTACCATGTGATAAATAATGGGTAATAATAAGATTGATTACGGTGGTAAAATGAAATAAAGAGATGGGTTATAATTAAACCCTTACCTAACGCGTGTTTAATATTAAGGTAGTGATTTCCCTCCTGGTTAATTATACTAGTATAATTATTCAATAAATCTAATAAATAGCCGTCAGTCCATCACTTTTTTTTTGAATACATTTACAGTAAATTTATAATTTTCCATTACTTGCTAATGAAATAAGTAATGTAATTAATAAAAATTTAGAATTTAGAGAAAATTTTATTTGTTTAAATCTTAAATGTTTCTACTTAATAATATTAAGAACTTTTAGGACGTGGATTTTGTCCTCTTTTCCCTCTTGTTCCTCTAGAACGAAGTGCACTTGCTCTTCCAGATTTACCAGGAATACTTGAACCTCTTGATCTAGGAATTGATCTCGTAGAAGGATTAGGTGGGGGTTTAGTTATTGAAGGACTTATTGCACCAGGCGTCGGGGGAATAAAATTTGTATGTGTCTGATTTAATTCTGGTCTCAAAGTATTAAGTGATGATGTACTAATTTCAGATTGTTGACCCTCTTCAATATTCGATAATGATTCATCAATTGTCTTAGGAAAAGTACTGATGGCATCAATATATTCACTAATATTTTTAGTTTTACATTCTAATAGATCAGTTTGTAAAGTGTGCAGTTTATTAAGAATATCTTCCGTCTCTGTAGACTATAAAAATCAAATCAATTTAACATACATAAATATACAACAGTTAAATTAAATCGAAGCTTTCAACATATTAAAAATTTAACTTACATTTGTATCAAAATATTTCATTTTCTTCCATTTTTCTTCTTCCATCATACGTGAAGAAGTTGGACGTGTATTTTTTTTAAGTGAAGATTTATCCGTAATTTTATCTTCACTCACAGAACCCTTTAATGAGGAAAAAATTAAGTTGGCATTATTGTTGATAAAAGGATACATAGACCAAAATTATAACAAATATTTAAGTACCGGAGGAGGCCTTCCCCTCCCAGCGCCTTTTCCTTTGCTTGAACCTACTCCAGGATCTTCTTTGTTTAATTTAACACTTTTTAGGTCGCTAACAAGTTCTTCCTCTTCCATAGCCTGTGCCTTTTTACTAGCATTTTTTAACTTCTCATCAATTTTATCAAGATATTTTAGACCTGGCCGTAGTTGTAATGTTGTGTGAACTGGTGTCATGTGAAGTCCACCTGAAATCATATAAAAGAAATATAAACAAAACATTATGAATTGACTGAAAATTATAAACTTTATCAAAATTGCGCATTACCTACCATTCTTGACTGTACCCATCCAATAATTCGCTTGAGGTGGTACAATTGTTGACTGCAAAGTCTGTTTATCCAACAATCCATCACTTCTATCACGTCGCCATGATCGATCATAAATGGTTCGAGCTTCTTTATCATTAAGACCCAAAACAAGGTCCTCTCCTCTATCACGATTATACCATTGCGAATTCGTTTGTAATGGAATGTCGAGTTCAAGTTTTTGTGAATGTTGTTTGAAACGCGCTTCACGAGGTATATTGTTCCCAGCATAAGGATTTGTACGCGGTCTAACAGGATATTGTATAATGTAAAGTTGATTGGCAAGTTGTTGTGATAGATAAATGGGAATATCTTGTATAATATCATTTGGATCAGGTTCAGAGTCTGAATCCGACTTATGCATATAATTATCACCTACAGAATCTTGCAAAATTGATACACTCGATGTATTTTCAGAGGTGTGCTCAAATGTTTCACCGTCTGTTTCACATTCTGGTAAACCAAGAGAACTATCAAGAGTAAGAGTAAACGGACCTTCTTCCATATTTATTTAAATTTAATATTTTTATTTTTATTATTATTCAACATAAAAATGCCGCGTTTTTAATTACTTTAATAGTAATCTTTATGACGAGCCATTATTGACAAAAGGTCAAAAGGTTAATGGCTTCGACATGATCTCCAGACATTAACCAAACATGATTAACCTTTTGTAAATGATGACTTGCGATACTCAAATTGCTTAAAATCACGTGGTGTTAGTATTAAAGCCGATTATCGATTAGATATACAGAACAGCTCAAACTAATTGTTGATTCAACTTTCTTTCTTTTAAGAAATGGAAAAAACAGTAGAATTAAGTGTAAATCATCTAATGAGCTTAAAGGCTGCTCGTAATTTTTACGAGAATTCACAACCTATTACAGCTTGCGACTTTGATAGCACCGGAGAATTCTGCGTAACTGCTTCAGCTGATGAATCGATTAACCTGTACAATTGCGTTCAAGGAAGGTAAATATATCTATCCAATTTTAGACCCTATATTGGCAATATCCTATCTGTATAGTTACTTTTTTTTTATAAAATCTAACTGATATTAAATCTAACATACGAGTTTGAATATACTCGAAAATTTTTTTCTAATATAAATCGTTATTTTTAAAACTAACCTTTTATTCTTTTTTATTCTTCTTTTGATTTCAGACATAAGAAGTTAATTCTTAGCAAAAAGTATGGAGTGCATTTAACACGATTTACCCATCGACATACTGATATTATATACGCGTCAACCAAAGAGAATGGTAACTGGTTCGTCATTCTTCCAATCAATAATTATTAATAATCATTGAACCGTGATAATCGTACTTATCTACACATGAACATGTTTAAATAGATACTTTGAGATATTTATCACTGCACGATAATCAATTCATAAGATATTTTGAGGGACATCAAAAAAGGTATTCTAATGATATTTAATAAAATAATATACATAATAACGGTAATAACGATTATTAACATATCTTTTGTAGGGTCGTAAGTTTGGAGATGTCGCCTGTGAGTGACCAATTTGCATCTGGTGCTGTAAATGAAGGAGTTCGGCTATGGGATTTACGTTCGCCTACTTTTCTGGTATGTAAAATATTTATGCAACAGATCCTATTATGAAAATTTCATATTTATATATATTTGTATTTCATAGGGATTTATTAATATTGAAACTGGAAGACCTTGTATTGCATATGATCCATCTGGAATTGTTCTTGCGATTGGACTTCAGAATCCTGATAATGTCATAAAATTATTTGATATAAGAAAGTTTGATCAGGTAGAAATTAAACAATGTTATTTATTGCATATTTTATATATAAAAATAAACTTATCGCTTTCTTGTAGGCACCATTTACAACATTAAATGTGATAGACAATTATGCTTTACCTTCCTCACATCCACGTCCTCCAATACAACCTGAATGGACATCCATAAAATTTAGTAACGATGGTGATAAAATCCTTGTTACAACCTCAGGAGATGTTCATTATGTAACGGATGCTTATAATACCGATATGAAAAGACGATTAATAGGCCATGTTGGATTAAATAATGCATCACAATTATTAGGAGGAGAAGAAACAAGTTGGACTCCCGATGGTCGCTTTGTAGTTGGAGGTAATCTATATAATATAAGTGACGGATTTATATTTGATTGCAAAATTATTTTAATAGTTAAAATTATTTTTCCTCGTTAGGATCGCAAGATGGGATGATAAATTTTTGGGATGTAGAAGCGCCTCTTAAAAATTCAGTGATGCTTGCAGAAGGAATAGATTCTCGTCCAATACACACATTAGAATATCATGTTAGACCAACGCAAGTGGTTAGATTTAATCCCGCAAAATTGATGATGGTTAGCGGTTGTACAGATCTGGTAAGTTATATTATTTTAATAAAGAATTTCATAAACGATCATAGTTCCCCACATTTTTATTTTAGTATTTTACTTGTGGTTTTCAAATGATCGAAGAATAAATAAAGTTCTTATATAGTTGTTTCCGGATGACTTGTTGAGAATTTATTTACTGATCTAATTTTTCCACTCCGGATTTTGATTATTAAATTAAATATTTATTATCCGGATAATTATGATCAACATTTCTTTATCTATTACGATTAGACTTATTAACATACTTTATTTTTGTTTTTTTTCTTCTCCCAAGACGTTTTGGTTACCATCATTTGAAAATCCAGAAGAGGAAAAAGAAAATATTGCAGATACATTGATGTCTCCCACATTCAATGCACCAAACATAGGTTCATCGAGTATGATGACAATAGATGCGAATCATAATCAGTCTAATATTAATAGTAGTGGTGGTGGGTTTGATAATGCTGCCGGTGCAGTCAGTGTTGTAAATACTACCGATTTTAACGGAAATAATAATGATGATAATGAGAATGATAAAGGTGGGAATGAGAGCGAATCATTATCAATTATTCCATCACCACCACCATTGAATGCACCACCAACAACAGCAGAAGATGGTGAAAATACTACAAATACTACAAATACTACAGCTACTACTACAGCTACTACAGCTACTACAAATACTACAAATACTACAACTACTACAGATATTACAAATACTAATACTACAAATACCACAAATACTACAAATACCACAAATACCACAAATACCACAAATACTACAAATACCACTACTACAACTACTACAAATATTACAAATACTACAAATACCGGTAATACTGAAAATACTGGTAATACTAGTGAAATTACAAATTCTTCTGACATCTCTACATCAGAAGCTAATCAGATGTTTATTAGTAGTAATGAACCTGAGAATAATCAAAGTTCTGAAGCACAGGGCCCTTTACCTGATGATGGAGGAACAGATCATATGAAAACTGATTAATTTTAGTTTAGCAAGGAATAATTTTAATAAAAAAAAATGAAAACATTCAATAAAACCGATTTCTTATTCAACATTTTACAATTTATTTATATTTATATTTTTGTATTTAATTATACATATATTATGAAATGTCTTTTGTTAAGAAAAAATTATTTCCCGATAATAAACTTAATACTAAAGGAGATAAATTTTTTCCTTTCATTTTTTTTTATTATAAACTTTTAAATATATATCTAAGCTTTAACAACTTAAATTCGGATGCCTTCTCAAAAAAGCTTCCCTCAAAACTGCATTAATGGACTGATACTCTTGATGATGATCATTATCTAAATTAAGATTCATAGAATCATCATCTTCCATTGAAGAAGACGAAGTTCCATTTCCTATTAATCGTCCTCTTTCATTATTATGTGTATCTACTCTCTCATCAATTTCCATGCATCCAAGATCATCTTGTAATTCATTCACAATGTGTGAATTCCGCGTCAAATTAGCAAGATACAACACTGGATTGATGTTCATGTAAGGATTTAGAAGTTCAGTGGAGGAAGAAGAGGATGCATCTGATTTTGTTGAAATTCGGATTGGGTTACGATGAAGTTTATGGATATTTGGACTTAATAAAGTCGTATCGTCTAAAGATTTCTGTTGTTGATATTGATGAATTTGATGATAATGATAAGAGGAGGATGTAAATTCAGTGGTATCCGTATGTGTTGAATATGATGATGGTGTTCTTGGGGATGATTCTGAACTTGAGTTAGTGAATTCGGAAGAAACTACTCTGTTAAATTGCATAAACAAACTCGAATTTAACCCAATAAGACATAATATAATATAAATAAAAATGAAATTGTTTAATTTGTATCCAAGCCTTTTTTTTTTTTTTTTATTAAACATACCTCGAAGTTTCATTGTCCAAATCTAACCGCATCCTCTTCAAGTCTTTTTGCATTATATTTTCTGCCTTTTTTTCACCTTTATTCTTGACATTTATCAAAACTTCACCAAAGACTTCCTCATTTTCCATGTCATTATTTTCTTCGCGTGTCCTTTTCTTAGGTCCAAGTAACATTCTGTTGAAATTAAAGTTATGAAATATAAAGGTACTAATAATTGTCAATATTTATTCTTCGAAGGATCGTTCAAAAAAACAAAAAGAATCACTATTGCAAACTAGCAATAAAGTAAAGACGTAATTAATAAAATTATTAGTATGAACTTTTAAGTTTTTAATAAATGAATTTTGACCGTTGTTCAATTTTATAGGTAAATTTCGGGAAACACAAAAACAATCGGAACAATGACGTACATGATTTAGTAATACTATAGCAGATACTGTAGTATGTTTTGTTTAATTGCTATTTTAAGGTGCTTTTTTTCTTTGATCATTAACATTAGTTAGTAAGTTCTTTTCCGTCATAAAATGTCATAAATAAATATGCTTGAACAATGACACAATTTTTATTAATTTGTCCGTCTTTCTTTTTCTTTCCCTACACAAATTAAAAATTAATATCACGTGCTAATATAATCACTACAAAGTACAACCCAATTTCGATTTTTAAATAATTCATAATTTTACCATTTGATTTACTAAATATGCTTTATTATAGATTTATAGTTCAATAAATTTTTCTTGAGGTATTTATCTTTCAGCGCAGCATGCCCGAGATTAGTGGTACAGGGAACAGATGCGCAGCACAATACTGTATTTATAATCCTGGTACATAATTGTGTCATCCAAATTGTGGCAAAATCCGAAAAGCGCAGTATGTAGACCATATATATCAAAAATCTATAAATACCGCACATAAAAAATTTTTCACCATACAATAATAATACAATTATCCAAGTTAATAATTTAATAACTTAAAAATGGCATTTAAAAGAGTCTTGGTAAGTCTTTTAAATTAATTCTAGATTTGAATTTATTAATTTATTTATCTGATGTGGATTTGATGTTCAGTTAGTTGGCTTAGGAAATTATACACATCCAAATACACGGCATAGCATAGGGCTGCTTTTTTTAGATTATATGGCATCACAATTTAATCTAACTTGGTCAAAAAATAAATCACTTCATGCATACATTACAAATTCAACGACAATACATGTTGATCCTTCTCAATCCTCACTTCCATCTAAACAAACTAAACAGTCTAAGAAGGAAAAGAAAGCAAAAAAGAAAGAATGGGATTTTGGTAGTGAATCAGATGATGACATTAAAACAATCATTAACGGGGATAACGATGATACTACCATACAAGACGAAAAAGATTTAACCAAAAGTGCTGATCTTTCTTCGAGAAATTCTCTTTTATCTCCATCTATATCTACGCTTAAACCCAAAAAATTTAAACCAAAACCTGATCCAGTTCCTTTAGAATTAACTCTGTTGAAGCCTTTACTATTAATGAATGTTAGTGGAAAATCAGTCTCAAAAGCAGGTTTGTATTTTGAAAGTTTCGTTTTGCAAATTTATTAAATAACAAACTTACGATTTGAATAATGAAATAGCACGAGAACTTGGATTTTCGCATTCAGATATCATAATCACTCATGATGATATGCAACGTGAACTCGGTAAAATAAGCATAAAAAATGGTGGCAGTGCAAAGTAAGTCAAAAAAAAACTTACAACCAAGATTAGACATTAACATTTACATCTTCAATTTGTAGTGGACATAACGGAATTAAGTCAGTGATTGAACATTTGAAAACTGATGTAAGCATAATTTTTCAAATTATATTAAAATAAATACATTTCCATTATTTCCATTTAAATATTCCTTTTATACTACATTTAGGAATTTCGAAGATTACGTATTGGTATAGGAAGACCTCCAAATGATGATCGGACACATGATACCGTGTCAAACTTTGTTTTATCACGTGTTCCTCCAGACGAAATGGAAATTTACAGTAATGACGTATTTCCAAGATGTAAAGATGAATTATTTAAAAGCTTGCATTAAGAATTGAGAAATAGCACGTGATAAGTGCATAATCTAGATCTAGCCTAGTATGTGCTTATAATGTAAACTGTTTGAGCAAATCGTGTAACCATAGATCCGCGTTATATACCATTTCGCGTAGATAACTGATACTGTAATATACAATATTTTGTTAATTTAATAAATAATAAACAAACTTCACATTAATATCCAAAATTTCGAAAGAACAATAATTTTTTGTTTATTTTTTTCATTAAGGAAATTTCTTTTGTATATTAGTACAATTATAAAATGCAGACCAATTTATTAGTTTCAGCATCAACTGATGTCAAAGTATGGGATTTAGCTAGTGACAAGAACATTAATGAAATTGAAGCTTCAAAGGTTATTCCAGAACAATTGCTTGGTGTCGAACTTATTTCGTTTCCACCTAAAAATACTTCAACTGCTGTCAATGTAGCTCGTTGGAGTCATGATAGTAAGAATACTTAACTCTACAGCCATTTTTTTTTGTTGATTATATGTAATCAATTATGTTTTCGATAGAAATGATTGTGAACTATGGAGATATGTTGTTAAGTCATTATAAACTAATATGATCCTTTAATTTAGACCAGTTATTGGCTGTAGCGGGGAATGATGGAACTCTTACGATACATGATAAGCAAGGGAATCTTAAGGAAACAATATTATCGAATGTTAATGGATCGGTAAAGTTTCCATTCAATTTAAAAATTTTTTCAATTGATCAATAATACTTTTTTAATTGTTATTATTTAATCACCCTTAAATATTATTAGGATGATTATGCAGATATTAATGCTCTCCGCTTTTTAAATAAATCACAATGTGTTTTATTTGGGGGATCCGATAAAATTATTAACGTTTGGGATCGTAAGGAATCAACACTTATCGAACCTTTTAAGGTAAGCATATATTGATAGATTATTTATTAAATAATTTAATCTTACCAAAATTATGGTTACATTATAATAGGGACACCGCAGTACTATAACATGCATCGATTTGAATTTAGATGAATCAATTGTGGCTAGTTCTGCTTTGAATGGAAATATCATTATTCACAATCGACAAAAATCCAATACATGGAATAATTTGACTGTACTGACAAAACAAGTGTGTTAAGTTTATTTTTGATTTAATTGAAGTTTTTAACTTTAGTTACGGTTTAACTAAGCAATATAATTTATGACTCTAGTCAATAAATGTTTTGCAATACTCCTATGTCAAACGAGGTCTTTTGGCTGCTGGAGGTGGAGATGGATCATTACGATTATGGGATACTAGCGTATCTACAACAGCAATACAAACATATGAAAAAGCCCATCATTCAGAGATTAAGGGAATAGCTTTTTCTCCTTCCAATCAGCATTTGTTGATAAGTGCAGGAATGGATAAGCGTATCGTTTTATACGACGTTGGCAAAAAAGAGTATGTTCATTTTCAGGGTTAAGTTAGTATAAAAACCTGAATATTTATTTCTTTCCGTTGCGCAATTTTTTGGCGTTGAATCAAATATTAATACTTTGGGCTTTTATATGATAAAAAAAAAAATAAGAATTCTGAAAAATATACACACAGAATCGTCTTTGACTGCTTTGGCCTTTAGGGCAGATAATTTCACTATAGCGGCTGGTACGCTGCAAGGTAGGTACTTGTTAAATTTATAAAATTCTTTATAATTTCATAATTAATATAATTTTTTCTTTACAATAGGTAAGATTTTAATATATGACTTGCGTTCACTCAACAAAGCAATGTGTACATTACATGGTCACAAACCTCATCCCATTCAATGTTTACATTTTCAGGTAAATTTATAACCTATTAGCTAATATTTTAAAAATAGAGTATTAATAATTACAGCTTATTAGGAGAAAGAACGTGTATCTGTACGACGTCCTACTTTGAATAGGAATAAAAGCAGTCATGTTAGAACATCATCGAAAGGGTCAATTTCCGTTTCTTCTAACAAACCAACAAAAGTTTCAGCAACGCCGTCTCCTCCAGCCTCCAGTGAACCAAAGGAAAAGAATTACATGGACATGTTTTCACCAGTCAAGGATGCGATTGAAGACAGTACCATAAATAACATAAAAACTACAAATAAAGATATTACGAAAACCCCTTCACCAGTTAAAAGTGATATATTAGGTTCAAGTATAATAGATGGACTGAAATCACGTTTAGTTACCAAAGTCGGAGAAACAATAGCCGAAATGTCAAAGTTATCAATAATTGGGAATGGGGATTCTATTTCGCCAGATACAACGAGTCCAAAAAAACGAGTAGCTTTTATGGATCATGAATCAATCTCGAACAGTAATGGTGACAAGATCACAAATGAAAATGATACCATCCCCACTTCTTCCATCAAAAACAGTAATATTAATTACAAGAATCAGAATCATAATGGGATTACTATAACTAATGAAAATACAGACAACATTGCTTCCACTAGTAGCAGTACTAATCACATAAATCATAATGGGATTGCTGAAAGTATTGAAAATATCGACATTATCACTTCCAATAGCAGCAGTAATATTAATCACGTAAATAATAATGGGACTACTATCACTAATGAAAATATTGACACATCCACTTCCAATAGTAATAATAATACAACGGGCACAGCATCAAACTTTCAGCTTCAAGTTATTGGAAGTGTCGTTGATGAATGCTTACAAGATTTTCGAATATCATTACGAAACGATATACAAAATATGCATTTGGAATTATTGCGACAGTTCCATATTCAAAAGGTTTCATGCTTTCTAATAATATATTATGATTGTATTTATAATATTTTAATCTTTATTTTTTATTCATAGACGGAAATGGAAATGATGTTTTTAAAATATTGTGGAGAAACAATGTCATTACGGGAAGAAGTTGAACGACTTCGTGAAGAAAATCAACGATTAAGAATGAAATATTGAACAATTTACAGAGAGAAATTTTAAAAGAAAATTGGTTTATTTTTGAAATTGAAAATACATTTGTATATAATAAAGAGTTATTACAAAATGTAATGGGATTTGATACTAAAGATAAGATATTATATTCAAATTTTTAGAACATTTAATAGTAAATAGTTTAAAAAAATATATATTTGATAGAAAAAAAAAAGAATAAAACGATTTAGATAACAATATTTATTGGCGATTTATATTTTTAATTTTTGTCAAAATTATTAAAAATATGAGAAGATCTTTGCCATTCAATTAACCAACCTTCATTATCAAACAAAATTCCTTCTTTGGCTAATCTTTCCAATTTAAGATTGATTTTTTCACTTTTATTATCATCAACATAATTTTTTACCTTTTTATCACGAGATTTATTATCACCTCGACCAAACCATTCACCATCAAAACCACCAATAAAAAAATTTGAAGCAATAACGCGATGACATGGTACTGGTAAAGGAGCAAAAGGATTAACACGGAGCGCGTTTCCAACTGCACGTGGTGATGATGATAAAGCTGTTGCTAGTAATTTATATGTTGAAACATATCCTTTAAAAAAATTATTATTTATTTGAGAATTAGTGAGAACACGAGAAATTATTCTCAAAATGTATTATGATAAATATATTACCTTCAGGGATCTAAATGATAACAATTGACAAAGAGAGTTTTAATTAGATCAAGTCATATAAAACATTATTAAAATGTGAATTAAATACCTGAGAACAAAGATCATAAACTTTAAATTGAAAATCAGTTATAAATCTACCAGTTTTTAAATTTTTAAAAGATTTACGATCATTATCTGATATTGGATAATATATTGGAGGCGAATTTATAACCATATTGTTAGTGTTAATCAATGCATTTTCAGAATCGTTTATATTTGACTCAATTGAAGAATGAAAGGTGATAGTAGTAGAACACATTTTTATGATTTTTAAATGAGAAATACAGTATGTAAAAAGTTGTCATTAAATACCGTAAGTAATTATTAAATATCGGCTACATATTTTCCGATTTCCGTTTAACTAATTGAACTAATTGAGTCTATTTGTCACGACTGTTTTCTTATTTTGGTTAATTAGTAATTTACTGCGTCTGTGATTAACCATATTAATAACATTATTGAATTTTCATTTGTAAAATACTCTGTGTAACAAGAAAGTATAACATGCTCGATCTGTTTTCTTACGGATAAGTTCTACTTTAGAATAATTAGAATGGTATGTTGTAATTTTTTTTGTCAAGGTCCAATATAAAGGCAATTAAAGTGAGCTTGAAGAATTTATAAAAATAATTAAAATGACCACACAATCTAAGAATTTACTCAATAAGACAGTATGGAAATTTAAACTCTGTTTTAAGGCTCGCCGTCGGTTCATTATTTGTATCAATCAATAAAGTATTGTATATATCGAATAGCTTGAACTTGGCTAAAGAACTCGTTGTGGGAATGAGGTATAACGAAATATCAAATATCATTACTTATTCTACTTCGGAAGCTGATACTCAATAATTTCGATCAATAATATTAAAAAGGAATGTATTCTATTTTATACGAAGCATATATTCTGTACATAAAATATGGCGAGACGATAATTACAGTATATTCGTTTATTTTTCAATTCTTTTGTTTTTTTTTTGCAGTTGTTAAATTGTAACAGAATTTAACAGTATATTAATATAAAATTATTGTATGTAAATTAATTTATAAAAAATTGAGATCGGGTATACATTTTTTTTCTTTTAATATATTAACTTCGATTTTTTTTGACGTAACGCAAGGTCCATTCATTTTTTTTTTATGTCAAATAAATTATCCTACTATCCTATACATCTATACAGTTTTTTTTTAAATAGACAAATCTGGATAATCCATATCATGAGGTCTACGAAATAAAAGTGTTTAATACCAATGAATAGATGTTTTTTATATAATGAATCAGAAGTAGATCATCTACACTCTAATTCGTACAATCGTACATAACTTTCTGAAATACCCCTTAGATATAATTGATACCCCTTTGTTTTAATAATCAAAGAAAATATTTAGAGCAATTTAATTACTTTATTATATAATAAATAAATAAATACATAGTATTTTACTTTTTTAATTTTACGCGTAAATATGAGTCATAATAATCTTTAATTATTCAGCAATTTATTTATCATATATACGGCATTACGGCTAAATTTGGTATGAATTTTCGATCGCCAAATTACCTTATCTGTTAGTTACAGTTCGTTAACAATGTTTCGTAAGAAATTGGATATTACGGCTAATTTTACAATTTTTGGATCACTTGTAGATGCAGTTATGTGCACGAAGAACGCGTATATTCGGAAGAATTTTGATAACAGAATGAATTAATAATAGTTATTTTAGATAAGGAAATTTTTGGTAGAATCGGATAATGACAGGCCTATCATTCCGATTCTGTTAAATTTATCCAACCCGCCAATTTCATAATCATATTTATCAATTTCATCTAAAATGTCTAGTTTTAAAAGGGCTTTCAAATCATTGATCAAAAATGATGTTATTATATATTAATTAAATTGGAAAATGCTCAAAGAAACTTAATTTTGTTTCTTAGATATCAAATATCAGTATAAATTTGAAAAACAACCATTGATGAAATTCAAATATCATCTGATGATTTAATTAACCATTATTGGCTTAAGCTTGTTTAATTAGTAATCTAACTATTAAAAATATGGATAAGTCTGTTGTCGGTCAGGAGATCTTAACAATTTAAAATGTATTGTAGTAGTATTGTAGTAAGGGGGTAAAATTATCGGAATGGCGCAATTTTAATTTAAAATTCATATATATAAGTCCTCCCTTAAATAAGTCAGAAATGTAAAAGATAATTTATAATTTGTAAAAAAATGACAGAAAGTTTTAGAGATATTATTAATGATGAAGGAGAAGATGGTATCGTATAATATAAATTTCTATTTGGTTTTAAAGATTTTTTTTTCCTTTGAATTTATGGTTTAAATATTTACGTGAAAATTTTAATATTAAAGGATGGGACATATGTTGGAAAAAAGGTGTAAGTAATTTTGTACTTTAATCTTTCATTTTTTTTTTTTTACATGTTATAGTATTAATGAAATTTTTTTGAAATTCAATTTAGTTAACTCCGTGGGATTATGGAGTACCTTCACCAGCTTTAAAACAATTAATCGAGGAGAAAAAGTTTTCTTTACCTAAAGGACGTGGATTGGTACCGGGATGTGGAAAAGTAAGATTAAATTTTTTTTTTTTATGAACATAATATATAGGTGGATTAAAAAAAAAATCCTATCTCTAATAGGGATACGATGTATATTATTTATCGAGTGATGAAAGACATGTTACGGGAATAGATATAAGTCAAACTTTAATTGAACAAGTTAAAAAAGTATGTTTAATTAATTATTTTTTTTTTTTTGCTTATTTAGTATTCCTTACTAATTTTTGTTTTTTTTAGGAACAAAAAGAACTTGCCATTCCCAATCCTAATGTAGCATTTCAACAAGGAAATTTCTTTGAATTCACTCCTCCAGTAGAAAAATTTCAATTTATTTATGATTATACGTATATATCATTCGATTTATTTATAAAATATAAATTTTTGATTTTTTTAATATGAATTTTTTTTAAAAATATATATATATATATATTTTTTTTATAAAAAAAACTAAGATTCTTGTGTGCTTTACCGCCTAATTTACGTTCGAAATGGGCTTCAAGAACCGCTGAATTAATTTCTTCTGGTGGTATATTAATTGCATTAATGTTTCCCATCGGCGATCATTCATATGGCCCTCCATATGCTCTCAGCCCTAAAATGTAAGTGATGATTAAATTTTTGCGTATTTTGAACGCAGTATTTAAATGTGGCGCAGCGGTTGCCAAAAGGAAAATTAAACGCGTTTGTATTTTATAGATATCAAGAATTGTTGGGAAAATATTTCGTTAGGGAATACTTTGATGAAAATCCGATTAGTTTTGAAAGAAGAAAAGGAAAAGAATATATGTCAGTATGGAGAAGAAAATAGAATTTCAATTTTATAAATTTTATCCAATAATAATTGAATTTTGTTCAGCACGTGACATTTAACCAATCAAATACATCAATTATTCCTCATTTGCTTTTAATACTGTATGACTGTATCGGTACTTGCATTAATTTGTAAATTTTTGTTTTTTATTAAATCATATCGAATTTTCGTCAAAATGATACAGTAAAAAAATGTTCCATGAATCCTTCCTTAAAATATCGTATTATATATACCAGATTTTAAGGGCCTCCAAAACCTAATTTCTTTAGAAAAGTCCTGATAACGCGCCTCAAGTCATAATTAGGTATTATATTAAATAAAGAAACAAGTGTCCAAATTAGATAATTATTACCGAAAAAAAAATAGAAAACTAAATAAAGGACATTATTTGGATTAGTAAATCATATAATATTAAAAAACGAAATTCTTAACATAAAAGTAAAATTTCTACTTACCACAAATAATAATAATAATAACAATAATAAATAATATCCAATAATTTCTATATGTAAACCTATTTTTGAATTTCTTTCGTAATACAAACACAATAATATCCATATTCATTTGTTCCAACAAAAAAAAAAAAACTTTTGGTTCTTTGGTCTTGGTTATTTATTATTATTATTATATATTATTATCGTAATATTTGTTATTTCGGAAATTCTGATAACAAAAAGCATACATGTGCTAGGGTTACCAAAGAATTCTATTGATGTAAAATAAAATGTCAAGGTAAAAGTAAGATGAGCTTCGTTCAATAAAATAAGAAAAAAATAAAATAAAATAGAAAATATATTCGTATTTTGTACAAGTAAAATACAAACAAGGTATATAAATACGAATACGAGAAATAAAAATAATTATAATAATTATACTATCAATCATTTTCATAAACTAATCCCCAATTTCTCCATCATCCCACGCCCATCCAGGACTATTGTCCCCTGAATTAATAGTTTTCCCAACTTCCAAATTAAAAGATGCGGATTTGATATTTTTGTTACGAAAAAGAGAAGATGGTAAATCATCACTTTTCTTATTGTTTTCTCTATAACTCTGGGATTGCCACGTAATACCAGGTTCCTCTTCATCCTCAATTTCGCCCTCCTCCATAGAAGAAGACGAACTTACCTCGCCGTTAACAACTCCATTATTATTTAACGAAGTTTCATCATCCATTTCCCCATCCTCGCTTTTGTTCTCATTTTCTACGTGACATTTGATTGAAGTAACTTTAATCTTTGGTAACGTATCGGCAGGATTTTCATTTTCACGATCGTTATCACTAATGGATTCTTGTGGTTCACTATCCGAACTCTCTATATCCACTTCCTCCGATCTAGGTTCACTTGCAGCGTGATTATCGGTTATTAATACCTCTTCATATTCTTCATCATCTTCCTCAGCATCCTCAGTCCATTTTTCCAATTTTTTGGAAAGAGCCACTTCATCACCGACACCATCTAGCGCTTCAAGTATTTCCAACAACAACTCATATTCATGACATGACTTTTCATACCGAGAAATTTTTTCTCGAGTATGTGAATTAATATGGTGAGATATCGCGTCATAAGCCGATGTTATTCGGTGTTGAGCAAAAGTGGTTATAGGAGACGAAGATAGTTGACCAAAATTGATCGGAGCAAAAAATGAGGCGGTGTAGGAAGTCATTAAAGATTCGTCGAAATCAGAAGAATAATGTATACTGAAAATTAAGGAGGAAAAGTTACTAATGTATAAAATATGATTTTAATTAAAAGATTAATAACATACTTATCCTCGCTGTGAACTTGCTGAAAATATTCTGAGGCTTGACCGGGAATTACTTTGAATGGTGCTGGAATCACGTTCGTAATCGTACTGACAGGCGTTTTTGCCTAAGAATTAATAAATAACCAATTTAATTCAGTGACATTTGTAACATGTTAAATTTTATAATTCAAGTACCTTTTTTATTGCGTTTCTATTATTATCTATATCAAGTCCTTTTCTTTTCTTAGAGATATCATCTAAAAATTCTGGGAGGTTTCCAAAGTTTCTTTTTGATGGACCATCGGCAATATCTGTGGTGCTAGCCCTCCTAGTTCTTAATTTTTTATTCGTCAGTTCTTGACCATTTCCCCATAATGGGTAAAGTTCACCTAAATCATCGTCTTCATCTTCCCTATTATCCGTTATCTTAACATTATTATTTATCGAAATACCATTATGTCCCAAACCATTAACAGATTGTGTTCCATCTATTAATCCTTGCATAATGTTCATTTCCATAATGTCACTTTTCGTTTCCTGATTTAGACTTTGAAATTGACTCAGTACTTCATTAAATGTTGGTGCCGAGAAAAATGCTTGACTCGTCGTCGAATCTGTGTCCATAATTGTCGTAGAAGTCATTGTATTCGGTATTTTAGATAATCTTTGAACAACAAATCCTATAAGGTCTTGAAATAAGGCACATGCTTCTCGAACAACCATTTGAACGATTTCTTCTCCTTCGCTCTCTTCTAATTATAATTAAAAACAAATAAACCATTAATAACATATAAATAAGTTGATAAACCAATCATAAATTAAAAAACTTACCTGTATGTTGGCCGAGAAAATTACATAAGATTACTTTCAGCATTGATATTTGTATAGTACGGAAATATGCTGAAGCTATACGTGCGGTTTCGAAACGTGATGTTATGTCTGATCCAGGAGCCTGGTAAAAAAAATTAAGGTTCGAAATATGAATTAAAATAAAACTAAAATTACGTTATATTATTGAGAGAGTAACTCACTGCAAACCAGCCAAGTACTGTTTGACCTTTCCAGTTCATTAACTTTGCAACTGTACAATCAAGATCTTGCAAATTTGCTTTATATGGATAAAACCCCTAATAGTTGAAAAAAAAAATATGAAGAAAATTAAGTACATGCCCTTAAACTTTACAAAATATAAATACTAACCTTTACGTGTATAATTAGTCCACGATCTAGACATTCTTCACGTTGACCGAATAAGATGCCTTGAAGAGAAGTTCCATCGGCTGCAGGCTTAAGCCTGACAAACACATCTAACAAGGGGTGTGAGATATACGGTCTGCCGATTGGTTCGAGGAAGATGGTTTTACAAAATAATGTGACAGCAATTAAGAAAAGGTATATTTACAAAGGTTAAAACTTTCATACCTTTTGGGATCTGAATCGTAGCAGGCATTTAAAATTTAGATTTCCGGCTGTAAATAATCAACTAAGTCACGATAAATTCTGTGAGTCGTATCGTTATTATGTTTTTTTATTAACCAATAAAAAATAGAGAATCTTTAATATAACCAAATCAGGAAGTTAACACAAACCGTTGTGATAACGCACAGATATTTTCTTCTTTTAGATAAATTTCTCGGAGCAGCGGGTTAACGTTCTTTAGTTTTCAAAATGTCTCACCAATCTGGCATTCGAGGTTAGCATTTGTTAAAGCTATTTAGTCAAATTTGTTATAGATCATTATGTGACGTGTTTCTCTTTTAGTTTCACAAGAGCTCGCGTACTTGTTTGCAAATACTGTATCTGAAAAAAATTTGAGACTTATTCGCGTATCAATTATTAACGGTAAGTTTAAAGTGTTTTTTTTACATCATATGATTTTTTGAATATAAGCAAAAAAACCAAATAATTGCGCGTATTTATATAATTATTCTAATAGAATCATTAGTTCCAAATGGCACAAAAGAAGTTTCTAATAATTGGGATTCTGGTAAAGTATAATGTTAAGTCTTGTTAATTATTTGTTTTTATTCTAAATTTTGATATTAATTATTAAACAGATTTTGCGGGAGTTAGTGATTTCTTAGAAGAAAAGTTACCTTGCTATATTCTTTATCGGCTCGATTCAAAATCTTCAACAGGAGATTATGAATGGTTGTTTATGTCCTACGTTCCTGATCTTGCTCATGTATGTCGAAAATAACAAATCCTATCTATAAAATTGATTCATGTTCTTAATAACAATGGTCGGTTGTAATTTAGGTCAGAGATAAAATGTTGTATGCGTCGACACGTGCGACTCTATTAAAAGAGTTAGGTGATTCTCGCTTTGTTGATTCTATGTATGGTACTACAGCAGTGAGTTAAATATTCGTAAATCTTCCTTGTCTGTAATTTACAATGACATTTTATTTATCCTTTATTATTTATTATTTATACAGCCTGAATTTACATTAGATGGTTATCAAAAGCATAAACAACATAAGGAAGCAGACGCGCCATTAACAGCACGTGAAAAAGAATTAGCCGAAGTGAAAACTGCTGAGGTGCAAAGATATATGATTTAATTTTCAGAGAAATGATATTAATTTTCTTATGTTATATTTATGATAGGCTAATGCGAATGCATACAGTTATTCAGCACGTAAGTCTCATGCTTCGGGAATTTCTTTTCCGATGTCTGATGAAGCAACACAAGCTATACAAGGTTTGCAGCAACCTGATTTGACAAATAATTTTGTTAAACTAGTAAGCGGCATTATATATAAATATTTATTTTAAACAATTTATTTTATATTTTATAATTATAATTTGATTATTTTGATTCATTCATATAGTCATTGGATATAAATAAAGAAAGGATCGAACTTGAGGAAGCCAGTAAGATTGATATTGATAACCTTGCAAGTTCATTTCCTACTGATTCTCCAAGATTTGCTTTTTACGTATATCAACATACGCACAACGGACAGGATGTTAGATCCAATAGTAATTATTAAATGAAATTTTTAATAATTGTAGGTAGCAATTAATATTAAGTATTCATTATATATTTATATTTTTTAGTTTTCATATATATTTGTCCTCCGAATTCAAAAATTCGTGAGCGTATGTTATATTCATCATGTCGAGGTTCCGTAATTACATTTGGCGAAAATGAAGGCTGTATTACGATCACGAAAAAAGTAAATGATATTTTAAAAAGCTTTCTTAACTATTAAAGCAATAACTAATTCTTGTTCCTTGTGTAGTTGGAAACGAGTGATCCAGCTGATCTTACTAAAACTTACATTTTAGAAGAATTATATCCAGTGACTGAAACTGCGCCAAAGCCATTATTTTCTAGACCTAAACCACCGGGAAGGAAAGGAGCTGTTAGAACGTAAATTACGTCAAAGTGGAATCAAAGTGGAATATAAACAAGAAAATTTTTTATTTATTATGTCTAAATTATGTTTTTTCTTAGATATTAAATTATTAAATTATATTTTTGCATTATGATGTCGAACTTAATAAAATCAAAAATTCTTCTGCCTTGTAAATAAAGATCAGTAAATATATATATATATATATATATATAAAGTACTATTGAAGAAATTGTACTCCATGACATTAGCCAGTATCCTAACTTTGAAGTCTGAATAGATCAATTTGTTTTATAATGCAAATCACGTGACCAAACACTATATATTTTTACTGTCACAGTGTCAGCCTGTCAGGTCTCTTACTCTTTTGCAAAACTTTACGCAATGTTTTTCGTTCCTCATGTAAAATTATCAGCACTTTGTAAGTTATATTTAATATTACGCAACTCTAAAGTCTAAACTAAGTACTCTTTTTTTCTTGTAGTTGTTGGAGCAGCAATTGAACATGTAGCAGGTTCCTTTCTTTCTTATTCTTAAAGTTTAGTTTCTAGATAAATAATAATATTTATTTAACCATTTGTATTACTCGTAGCTGCTTTGATATATGGACCTTTATTTGGTAAAAAATGGTTAAAAGCAATGAACAAAGACAAACATACAGATAAATGGTTTCCAGAAAACGCTGAAACCATGAAGTTAGTACGCGTTTTTATTTTCTGGGAGTTATTGATGCATCTTATAATTATTTGATATTTTAGGTATAGGTTCATTGGCGCGTTCATTTTATCAACATTGCAAGTAAGCAGTATTTAACTATAATGTTCTTGTATTTAACGCGTCAAGAATTGTTCACAAGTTTCTATTCTTTATTATAAAGAGTTATTTTACAGGTTTACTTTTGAATTTGACTAATGCTCAAACGAATGCTCAAGCATTTCAATTAGGAATGTTTTTATTCTTGGGATGGACCATCCCTGATATTGGTGTCGGATACATTTGGGAATCAAGGTGAGAACAATATTATATATATTTTCTATATTTACTCTAAATTTCTCTAACTTTGTAATTTGTATAAAATAGACCTAGTACTTTGGGATATATTAAAGCGTTGAGAATGTTTATTAATACTGTTGGTGTTTCTATTGCAATGTTCAACTGGGGCACTAAATAAGTATATAATTTTTTGTTGTATGCTTATTATGAGTAAAATGTTAACAACAACATAAAATATAGTTATAAGTATTACTGTAAATAGAAAATTTTTGTTATACTTTATCTTGTTTTAATTCCTGTTTTGATGGTCTTGAACCAAAAATAGTACTTCCAATGCGAACATTAGTAGCTCCTAATTTTAAAGCTTCTTCAAAATCATCAGACATTCCCATACTTAATTCTAACTCAATCCCTCTCACATTCTTAAATTCTTCCTTTAAATTTTTTAACAACTACAAAAAGAAAAAAATTTCAATCTTAATTATTGTTTTTCGTGAATATATAAGTTCTAGATCGGATTGTCTGAACCGAAAAATAAATAAATATGATTGGTTCAAATTTGATAGATTGCAGTTCAATCCGATATTCTTACCATAAAATCAGGATTTGGTTGGCTTTCATTAGAATCATCTCTATTAGGAGCTCCAATAGTCATTAAACCCATTAATTCTAATTTATTACAATTATCTTGAATATAATTTAATACTTCCAAACATTCTCCTGGTTCAATTCCACTTTTGGCTGAATGAAATAAAGATAAAAAAACACATTATTATACATTTTCTAAGAATTTACTTATAAGCAAACTTATATAATTATTATGTGTAATTACATTCTTCACCACTTGTATTTACTTGAAGAAATACTTTTAATTTGTCATCTCTTGATGCACATGCTTTATTCATTAAATCCGCTTTTTTAATACTATCTATCGTTTCCACTGCCCACAAATTTGGTATTCCTTAATATATAATCGAGTTAAAAAATTGTTAATAACAACATTTTAATTTTTATTATCATTAATTACCTGCTAGCATTTTGCATTTATTACTTTGTAATGTTCCTATAAAATGCCATTGAATATCTGATGGCAACTAATAAAATGCGTTAATGCATACACAAAGGTTATTAACTTATTGTGCTGATTTTTTTTTATATTAAAAAAAAAAATTTACCTTTTCACTTTTTTCAGCTAATTCTTGTAACTAAGTAATTAAATAAAAATAAATTTTAATTCAAACCAAAAAAATTTTTTTTACAAAATGCTTACATAATTTTCACCAAAATGTCTCTGTCCAAGTTCATAAGCCAAACGAATATCCGAAATTGGTTTAAGTTTACTAACTGCGACTAATCTAGCCTAATGTTATAAAATTCGATTAAACAACTATTTCATAATAATATCATTATTTTCTAATAATTACTTGTTTTCCTTGAATTATTGTTTCAATACGTCTTTTAACATCACTTAATTTTTCTTCAATTTCTTTCTTCCTTTTGTCAATTTCATTTTGTTTCTCTTCTTTAACTTCACCGGAAGATATCATCCTAAAACTATAATTTACAATTTGATTAATTCTACCGTGAATTTACTATAAGATAATTATATCTGATATTCTACGCTTCTTACTTATATTGTAAACTGGTAGAATTAATATGATTGCGATGGATAAAGTAAATGTTTTTCTTTATAATTGATCTGATGTGTGGGAAGACAATATTCCGCCACATTATTAACACATTATTAACACTGGTGCTAAAAAAAAAAATTTTTTTTTTATTTTTACTTTCTAAATTTGGTAAGTGTAAATTTTTTGACAATGATTGTCAAATAAATATATAATTAACTTTATTAATACTTTAATATTTTAAATTTATATTCAATAACTAAACTAATATTTATTTATATTCTTACTTTCTTCGTCTACCTTTAACATTCTTCCCCTTTTTCTTTATAGCACCACTACTTTTAACTTTCTTTTTAATAACATCCCTATTTCCCTTTCCCGCACCTTTCCCTTTCTTATTTGTACTTTTTGGTACTACAGCAGAAGCCTTCTTTTTAGTAGCATCAGCTAAATCCATTTTAAATCCAACGCCATCATTCTTCTTTTTCTTTCCTCCTCCGTTCTTCACCTTTTCTTTAGTCTTATTTTTTTCTGGTATTTTATTAATTTTAGTAGGTCTTTGGGCTTTTTTGGCTAATCTCACAGCTTTTAAATTTTCAATTTCTATAGAATCATCCCCATCTCGTGACTTATTTCTTTTGTTTATTTTCGCATATTTCTCTCTTTTAACTTTCTTTTTCTTTACTTCTTCCTCATTATCATTTTCATCTCTCGTTCGTTTTTTGACATTATAATCTACAACTGAAAGATTTTTTGATAATTTCTTTTCTTTTTCAGATTGAAACCAAGTCCTAGCAGGTCTACTAAATATTTCATTCTCATATTTTAATAAATTTTGACTTTTTAATAATTCCATCTCAGCTTGATTCATTAATTTTTCTTCTTTTTCTTCTTTTAGTACTTCTTTTACTTTTTCTTTAATATCTTCTAATTTTTTATTATATTCCATTATTAATTCCATGTCAATTCTCCTTTTTTTAATTTGGTCCTTTTGTGAATGCTTTATTACCATTTTTAATAGTTTGCGATCTGATTCTCCCGTTAACGTAACAGATCTTTATAATAAATAAATAAATATATATTAGTTTACTATAATGTAATATAATATCTTTGAATAAAAAATATTAAAGCTTACCTTCCATTTCTACCTGCACGAGCAGTTCTGCCAACTCTGTGAATATAATGATCGTAACTTTGTGGCATATTATAGTTTATAACCGTTTCAATTCCTTTAATGTCTAATCCACGTGATGCTAAATCTGTAGCTAATAAATAATCTACATTACCATCTCGAAATGCTTCTAAAGCTTCCAATCTCTGTAAATAAATTATATTAATAATCAATAAAGAACTTTATGGAACCCATCCATTTTACTGCATATACTAACTTACTTGTTCTTGAGAAAGGTTACCATGTAATTCAGAAGCTTTTAATCCTAATAACCCAAAAATAATTTTCATTTCATGAGCAATCATTTTTGTTCTAAAAAATATCATAACCTTATGTTTAAAATATTTTTTACATAAGATAATTAATATAGCTTCACGATTTTTTTCTTGGCTTTCTCTTATTCTAAGAAATTCTTGTATTAATTTTGTATTAGTTGATTTAGGATCTATCATTAATTTTACCGGTCTATTTAACGATAAGCGAATTAGCTCATCTATATTATCTGTCATTGTTGCTGAAAATAACATTGTTTGTCTTGATTTTGGACAGTTCCTAACTATCTCATTTAATTCATCTGCAAACCCATCTTCCAACATCCTATATAAAAAAAAAATAAAAATAAAAAGGAAAAAGTTAAGAATGGTTTTATAGGAAATAACTGAAACTGAAGCTTTCTTACCGATCTGCTTCATCTATAACTAAAATTTCGATGCTTTCCAGTAAAAAAGATGGTGAATTTCGTACATGATCAATAAGTCTTCCTGGAGTTGCGATAACAATATCAGGGCGTGCACGCAATTCTGTTTCCTGTTTCTTTAGACTTAATCCACCTAAAGAAAAAAGAACTTTAAAAAATAATTCTTTAAACGAAAATTTTTCCTAAAAAAACTTATTCACTTCTCACACTAACCAACACAAAGACATAAAGTAATATCAGTAAAAGTAGCTAATTTACTAGCAACACTATGACATTGAATAGCTAATTCGCGTGTAGGCGCTAATACAAGTACTCTAACTTCTGCTGTTTGTCTTGGTCTATAAAATAATCTTTCTATTATTGGTACTAAAAATGCTATCGTTTTACCACTTCCTGTTATTGCACCTCCACATATATCTTTACCCATAAGTGCTATAGGTATAGTTTCTTTTTGTATTGGTGTAGGTTGAATTAATCCTAATTGGCTTAGTCCTTTCAATATTGGTCTTGATAAATTCATTGTTTGAAATGATTCCGTTGTTTTTAAATCTTCGCTCTGTATTATTTCGGATTCATCTGCAAAATATGCTTCCTTTCGCTAAACAATGAGATGAAATAGGTAAGCAAAGTAAGCAAGGTAACTTCGATACTTTTCCAAAAGAATGAAATTTTTAAGCTAAAAGTATTCGAACCGCTCTTTCATAGTTGTCATCCTCTTCACTGCTATTTTTGTCGTCCTCACTTTCATCTTCGCCTCCGTCTTCTTCACTGTCTGTATCCTCAGAATTGGCTTGTTGCTCCTTATCGTCAGATTCCTCATTCTCATTCTTATCTTCACCCTCACTAGTATCTTCATCCTCATCATCAATAGTATAATCAACACCTCCACCAAAACTATAAGGTTCATCTTCGTCTAGATGCGTGGAAATCGAAAAAAAATTAAAATTTTTTTTATAAAAATAATGAATTATTATGAAATTAATCATACCACTATCTTCTTCCTCCTCAGCTTGATCATCCTTACTAACTGTATCGTGTTTCACAATTTCTTTTTTTTTATTTTGGTTTTTCTCTAAATCATCATCCTTCTCTGACTCATTCAATTCATCATTATTATGTTTCTTAATTTTATCTAACATATTAAATTTCGATAAATTCACCATCCGTTACAAAAACATTTTCTTTAAAAAAAACGTGCACACCACCTTTTGTAATTTCTTTATTATGCCCATTTTTATAATCGACATTTATTTTATAATTCTTCTTTTTCTTTGCATCTAATCGCTTACTTTCAATTATTTCATCAATGGATTTAGACTTCACCTTTTGTTTATTTGTTAAATTAAAGTCAAAAAAATAATTAATTGCTTTAGAAAGTTGAAAAAATGAGTTTATATTTACTTACAGGTATTTTTGGTTTAAGTCCAGCTCTTGCAGCATTAAAATCCCACGGATGTTCAGCTGAATTATTATTAATTCCATCAATAAAAAATGTAAAATCGGGATTAATAATATCCCTTTCTGAGTTACTGTTATTATTATTTTCTTTTTTATTTTTTTCATTTTCTTTATTTAAATTCTTTTCTTTTTTGTTATTTTTTTTATTTGTTTTTTTAGAACTACTTATTTGTGCTTTATCATTAATGTCACCATCCTCTTCTTCAAGAGAAAGGACTTCAGTATCATCTTCAATAGTCATAACAAAATCATCCATGTTTTTATTCATTGTTTTTGAGTGAGTTAGTAGATCGAACTTTTTTTTTTTTTTTTTTTTGATTGGGTGATAAATTTCATTGCAGATCGTCAGTTAAATCATCATCATGTGTATAACTGTATAACAAATTTTTTTTAAAGGAAAAAAAAAAAAAAAAAAGAAAACAAAAGTACAAAGTTCTTATTCAATTAACGTAAGTATTTCATCAGCGGTCACACTCATTTATATATATATATTTTTTTTATTCTCAACTTTTAATTCTACTTGTGTAGATACCTTCTATCAAAACAACCTCATTATAATAATAATATGGGTGGTGAAAGCTGGTGGGGAAACATGGGAGGTCCCGTACAAAAGGGAATAATCACCTACTCAGTTTCTCCATATCAACAACGTGCATTCGCTGGTGCCATTAAACATGGGATATTTAATGTTTTTCGTCGTACAATATCTCAGGCTCCTTATGTTGGCCCTCCTGTAGTCCTTGGTTATCTTATTTACTCTTATCACAACAAGAAACACGAATATTTACATTCTAAAGCTGGCAAAGAAGAATTACTAAAATATAGTTAAAAAAAATTTCCTATTTACTACTTATGACCATGTAACCTAGAATTTTCTTTTGCTCAATTTGCAGTAAATAATCTTTTAACAAGTAATTTCAACGCAAGCAAATATCAGTAGTAATTTTATGAAAAAAAAAAGATTAATTGCATCATCACAAATCAAATCTATGATATAACCCAAAGTACTGCAAGTCCAATAAAATAATTTTTTTTTTACAAATTACAAAAAAAATGTATTTTTTTTGTTAAAGAAAATAACATTGTGAAAAATAAAAAGGATAAGCAGCTATAAATTTGAACTTGAGAACTAATGGAATAAAAGTTTGAAATGACGATAGAAAAAGGATAAAAAAGTTTGTCAAACAAAAAAAAAAAATAGAAAATAGAAATTGATCAAACATCATACTTCGTTAAATTTAATAAGTTGCTAAGATCTCTAGATAAAATGTCCTTATTATATTATTATCATTTACGCTAGATAATTATATACGCGCCTGAAATTGATAAAATATTATTGAATTAATAATTATAATAATATAAAAAAAAATATACGCATCACAAATTTTACCTATCTCCAGAAGCTCTCTCTAAATATTCTCGTTCAATTAATGCCTCAATTCTCTTCTTTATCAATGCTGGATTTGGCACAAACCTTGATTGTAATTGTTTTACAACCTCTGCAACCAAATTATTATGATCCATTGTCTTCCTATCTTTCATAATTCTTACAATAGCAGCTTCTGTTTGGTGTTTTCTAGCCTCTTCTACTTTCTCTCGTGTTTCTTTTCTTTCACCTTCTGTTTCTACTTTACTGGCTACAGTTGGGATCTTAATACGCTGCAGCGGAGCTGTAAATTCATAATTGAAAAAAAATATATCCCCAGGATTGATTTCTTTTCCTTTAGGTTCTTTAACAAGAATTTTATATTTGGCACACGCCAATGACTGAAGGTTACGTTTGAGATCAGCTTCTGGAATATCGCTTTCCCCTTTGATTTGCTGAAAAATATTTTTTTTTTAGATGTAATGCGAGTGAAATCATTAATTGGCGATAAAAAATTTATACCTCATATGTTAGTGACTCTCCATCTTGTAAATCATTGAACATAAGTAGGATAACCATTTGATACGTTGAAACGTTTAATTCATGCTTGCGTGCTTTGAATGTGCCTCGGATGTCAGCTGAACCCTAAATATATAACATAAATTAGCAAATAATTTTTAAAAAAAAAATGTTCTTCCTTTTTAATATTTCATTACCATGTTCGATTGCCATGTTAATCTACGACCGCTATGTCGATCTAAATAAAACCTTTGGAAAGAGTCACAAGCCTTTGTTAATTCTGCCGGGAGATTACATCTTGGACTTGCCGATAAGTTCATTGGCCAAAACGTTGATGTAAGAACGGTGACACTTAATTCTAATTTGGGTTTCTATTAATTTATTCATAAAATATAATTAATATATGTCAGTTTAACTTTAAGCATAATAAATCCCTTTTTAAGGGGAAAAAAAAAAGAAACCAACGTACTTCTAAAACAGACTTATTATCCAAGTAATCCTTAAAATCTGACATTGTATCTGATGATATTCTCATATCATTAAACATACCCTCTAGTTTGGTGGTAAATTGATAACCGCACTCAACCTAAAATATATACGAGACAATATTAGAAACAAAAATGAAAAATTACCATTACGGTCCAGACCTAATCACATACCTTGAGTTTACCTATCATACCCCTTTCTGCATCATCGCTAACACTACGTCCAAGTAATAATCGCTTAGCCAAATGTTGTTTATAATATCGCTCGAAAACATCCTTTTCTCCAATAAAGCGGAACAATGTAATGGTCTTATCCAATACATTATCAACTTCTTCTTCCGTTTTCTAAAGTTATTGAAATTGGTAATTGCTAAACATTTAAAGAAAATCAATATTACATAAAACTAACCCCTTTTAATCCTTTTTTAAGATTATCATCAATAAACAATGATATAAACTCGGGTGACTTTGGATTCTTATTAATGAAATGTTCAAAAGCCTTATTTAAAAAAAAAATAAAATAATTAAAATATAAGATCATTGTCTGTTTGTCTGAGATAATAAATATAACACAACTTTTTTTACTAACAAACCTCATTAAATGATGTTTGAAATGCCTTATCATTAGATAAAGCTAAATTCTGAACTTTATCGAATTTATCTTTAAGGTCTAAAACTTCTTGTACCCATCTTATAGCAACAGAAGCTCCCGTTTGCTTATCACCAGATGCAACATTACTACCTTCGGCAGCTGAATTACTTGTTACTGTTTCATTAATCGCTTTGCCAAGTTCACGTATATAATCACTAATAGCAGATTTCATCTCATCATGACCTTTTCCAACTCGCCCAAATAATTTGTACATTCTTCCAAGATCTAAGTTAAATAAATATTAGTCAAAAAAATTCAATAAAATTTATTGAGTGACGGAAACTTACCATCCATTTTTTCATTCCTTAGCATAGGAATTAAACCAGAATTTTCCATCTAGATGTAAAATAATTCGTGTAATTTGAAAATTTTAATTAATTCCATTTTTTTAAAAAATAATATTGTAAAGCATACCTCAATTACTGTCTTAAGATGCTTCGAGATTAACTCCTCCTCCACAATACTACGAATTTTTGGTTCTGTGGTTTGTGAAAGATAATGACGTACGCGCTGCTCTTCTTCATTCAGTCGCTTATCTACCTAAAAAGCATGTAATATGTTATTAGTTCGGAAAATATTTATTTTTTATTTATTTATTTATTTTCAAAAAAAAAAGGAAAGAAAAGAAAAAATTTGCTAACCTTTTTCATGTATTCTGGAGCATCACATTCTCCTACAAGCATTTGTCCTTCAACCCTATAATATTCCGAGCTTGTATCTAAGAACCGATGCTCAAAATCAGTTGCATAGACTGTATCTTTAGTAGACGCGTCAGTCAACTCCAGTAACATGTCAATTGATGCTTTTACGTTCGAGCGATCTATAATTTCGTTTTCACGTTCAAGTTTAATTTGTTGTAAAAGAACATCAAGAAGATGATTCTGAATTGGATAATTCTGTGATCGAACAATTGTGTCTCTAAAAAGATCCAACCCGAGATCATAAACAAGAGGGACGTTTGCTGTTTTTGCGTAAACCCGATCCTTTAGTTATAGTGTAATTATTAGAAGTTGCCTATAACAGGAAAAAATTTTCCTTGCACAAAATAATTAATTGCAATTCTCCTTGAAATCATTAATAACTTACCATATACATTAAAATATCTCTTATCATAAGCATACATGTAGTATGGTCCTCCCAAACGCATTTTAAAACTTTCAAGAAATTTGCACCACCAGCTCCATTAGGGTTGGTTTGTGAGCTACTTGCGCCTGAAAGAGGGAATGCCGGTACTACTTGTGCAACAGCAACTTCTTCCAAGTGCTGCGTAATGACTTCTCTTACACCGTTATATAATTTGTCTCCATTTTTATGGAGAACCATATTATATGCATTTCGATAAAGTTCTTCAAAACTAAGGATCGACGCATTTTTTTTATGAATTTCACGAATAGCCTGAGCTAAACGATCCCAATTGTCAGTAAATTGTGCGTCAGCGGAATTCTGAAAACGACGTGAAGACATATTTAAATAAATAAGTTTTTATAATAAGTCTTTATTCAAAAAGAAAAATTAAAAGAGAAGTTCACATATTCATATAAACATAAAGACAGGTTTGCTTCCAAGTCAAAACTTTAAAAGTCTGACAGGAAGTCTGCAGAAGAATATTTATATAAGGTATCCGCAAATACTATTGGCTGGCTTTTTTAGACAGTAAACTAACAACTATCACTTAAAATCTACACTTGTTATTATAACCTCTACACTTAAGAAACAATAAAGAACAAAAAAGAAATTCTTATGTGCTTATATAAGAAACGGATTTACTACAGTCTGATAAACCTTTCAAACCGGACTATATAAAGCAAGTAACTAAACTTACCGGTTTCTTTGGTGGCCTTATCTTTCCTTTTGGTTGACGGCTGTTTCTGTTCATACCAAAATAGATTAAAAAACGAAATAAAGAGTAGTAAAGTGTGTGATTTGCGAATATAAGCAAAGGAAGTAGCTATTCTTAGGCTTTTTAGTTATTCTCTCACGATAACTATAGTATTAATAAGGGGAGTTTATACTGATATATTCCGCTAAGTATCAATGGAATCGGGTAAAAAAAACAAAAATATAGGGTTTTTTTAATTTACCCCCATTTTCATTTTTTCGAATTCCGATCGCTGCGGCCTGCCGGTTGCTAGAAAAACTCTCGTTAAATGTTTATATCCGTCAGTTACACAGAAAATTTTCCGCGACAAAATTGATAGTTTCATAATGTTGGAAACATTAAATTTAATGATATCAGAAAGAATTACAGTTTTGAATACACATTCCCACAGATTCGTGCAACTATCCAGAAAATAGTATTGAAAACGACACTCATATAAAGTGAATTAGAATGATATAATAATAATAAGCGTTTATTCATGGCAAAATTTTAAATAAATTTAGATATATTAATTTAAAAAATACAAGTTCAATTAAATAGTTACAGATACATTTTTTAACTTTAATAAAAAGTTAAAGAATCCACCTATTAGTTCTATATATATTTTATACTGAAAAAACAAATATTCGATAAAGGATCATGAACGTTATGGTAAAAAATGGCTTTTGTATGTCATAATCAATAATAATTTGATCGATAAAATATAAGAAAATTTGTTTGACACGTTACGTCTGCTAAATCATTCATCGTCATCATCTAAGTCTTCCAAGTCTTCTGCCGCAAACAAATCTTCTTTAACTTCTAAACCTTCTTCAGTGACAAGAGTCGTCGTCGTATTTTCTACTTTATTATTGCTTGTACTATTACTGCTACCTTCCTCATAAGGATTTTCAGCAATATTTTCTTTACCATCTTCGTCTGATTGTTCATGAAAAGCTTGTTCACTTTTTAGCTCCTCTTGTTCATCATCGTCTTGTTTATAACCAGATAGATCGAAAATGTCATCACCATCGTCATAATCCTCTAACTGGTTAACAAGATCAGGATTGAACGTGAAGAGATCACGACCAGACATGCCTTGAGCTTTACCAGCTTTGAAAGCCGCTTCTTTAGTGGATCTTTTAAGTTCTTCTTCAGCTTCCAGTTTTGCCTTGCGATTCTTCTTCCATTCAGTAAAGGTCTCAAGGGTAACTGGTGTGAGGTTTGAGCCTAATTTGTGACGCTTAAAATAATTTATTTAAATTATCAGTAAAAATAATCAATTAAATCAAATATATTACAAAGGAAATATACTGAAAGATTTACCTCTGTTTCTAAGAAATCTTCAATAGTTATTTGATCAGCTTCTTCCTCTTCAGCTTTCTTTTGAGCTTTGCTTTTCAGCACAAAGCCAGGTGGAAGAGCATGTCTATACATACATTTCTTGCCTAATAAATTTTGTTTATTTAATAAGTTGAAATTTTTAATAAATTTTTTTAATGAAAAAAAAAAGCACGTCTATAGAGTTTGAAAAATAAACTAATACGAACAAATTAAGAATCATCTCACCTCCATTTGGACATTCCCAGAACCAACCATACTTTTGATTTTCAATTGCCTCTAAAAAATATTTACAAACAATATCTGTTGTAGTTTTAGGATTACCCTGTTTTGATTTGACGACTTGTTCAAGTTTCTCTTGATCCCATTTATCCATGGTATCTACATTAATCAATCGGTAAATTATTTCAACACATTAATTACAAAATTACAAAAGAAATTAAACTATATTATGTCATTACCTGCTTTTTTATCATCATCTTCATTTCTTGAATCAGTATATAAATCGATTTTCGCACTTTTCCTCTCAACATTCAAATCATGAGAAAATTTACATTTATCTCCCTTTTGACATTGTCCAGTTTTGAAGAATTGACATAACACCGTTTTAGGATCGACTCCAAATGGCACTTTTTGTTGTACTTGAACTGGTTTAAATAACTCTGCAAGTTCCTCTTTCTTTTTTTGTTCTGCGAGTTTTTTATTGGCAAGAGCTTGTTTTTCGGTTTCTTTTTCTTTCTATTAAATGCCAAACAATTAGTTCCAATGTATAATTTCAAAAGTAAAAGGGAAGAAAATTTGTTATCAACTTTACCAAAGTCTTCCTATTTCCAGCGGACATCACTTGACTTTGAATTTGTTTGATCTGTTGCTGGACTTTTGCAGACTTTTTCTTATTCTTTAAGCCAAAAGTCTTATCCTCAATTATCTTTTGCTTCTCCTTTTGCTTCGACTTATCAGATGGCTGGTTTTTCTTTGGAGGCATTTTGTCGCAGTGATTAGTGATTGAGATATTTTCGTCAAGAAGTACTCGATAACTTCGAGTTTAATAATAACCGTCGATCAATTACGTCACCTGTGGCTTGGCTATTAAAAAAACGTTTAATAGCTCTTATAAAGGCATTTGTTTTTGAGGTTAGATTATGGGTCGTAGAAGAAAGAAACAAAAGACTACGGCTTCTACGGTCGATTCTGTAGGTGTGCTATTTTAAATATATAGTTAAATTACGATTTTATTTATTTTATTTTTTTGTAAGGTGTGAGATAAGTTAAATTTATTATATAAAATTAAAAAAATCATATTATAAAAATTCCTAATTGTTCAAAATAAAATAATCCTAAAAAATAAAAAGAAAAACGAAAATCTTGAAGATTTTAATGCGAATGATCAAAAAACAGTCGATATATCAACAAGCGATAATGAAAAGGGGTAACTCGTCTTCGGATTATATCCATTTGTAACCATTGTTCTTTCAACTCAGATCTTTAAATGTTGCATCCCTGCTTTGCTTGTTAGGGTGATACCTACGTCAGAAAATCGAGAATTATCATCCAGAGAAAATTCTCCTGTTAGTGCATTATCAATGCGTGGAAAAATGGATGTTGCGGCATTCTCAGACTTTGATGTCGAGGATGACAGTGAAGGAATTGGAAGGATTACTGATAATGAAGGAAAACTTGAATTTCAGGAGGAGCTAAATGAAAATGCTTATGAATCTCAAACACGTAAAAAGAGCGAAAAAAGCGAGACCCTCGATTCTTTCGTTGTTTCTCGCTTTAATCCTTCATCTTCGAATGTTGTTTGTTATGGGAGAAAAGATGATAAGTTTGATTTATGTTTGATTGCCATGAAACATGGCGAGGTAAAATGAAATAGATTAGAGAAAACTAGTTTGTTTTTATATCCCTTACTAATAATTTATATAACTTGTAGTCAATAAGTTTTCAAGGAGGTGTTCTTGTTGCATCTATTTTTGGTGATTCCGTTATTATGGGTTACAGATTGCGTGGTGTTTCCTCTGAGAGTTCATCAGAAAATTGTATACAAGTCGATTTAGATTCTAGCCTAAAATTCTATCCAGTTTTTTCTCCAAAAACGCATTCCCTGTTGGTAATAGAATCAGCAGAAAAGCAGGAGACGATATGCAAAATTTCACATTCTGGAATAATAGCTTGTTCAACGACAAAATCGATAATCAACAAACTTTTACCAACTATAAACTTAGTTAGAGAAGGATATGATACCATTCTTGCTTTGCGAGATATTTCATGGTGTGGTATTCAGGGAATAGAACGTGTTACATCATGTTTCAATAATATCTTTTCTGGTAACCTCGCAAATTATGATAAAAAAGATTACGAAATTAAGCAATCGAGATGTGACTTTTTTAATATTAAAGGATTTTATCCTGTAAGTAAAAGTTTGATTTTCATTTAGCACAAAACAATTTCAGATTTTTTGAATCAATTTATATATTGACAGATTTTTGAAGCTGCTCCCGGAATAACTGCGCTCAAAATTCCCCATTCCTGGGAAAATTCAACAAATCAGCTTGTAGCCGATACTTTGGACTTTAGTAAGTTGAGAATTTTCTTTTTATGTAATTACATATATATTTTTTTAATTTAATTTATTATATATATCTTATTCAATTATTTTTAATTTAGATTTGCCGCCAATTTCCATAATTAGTGGTCATAAAAATATGGGGAAATCAACATTTTCTAGATATTTGGTTAACAACTTGCTCAATATGTATGTCCATTTACTTTACTATAAAGAAGTAAAAATAGCAACTTTTAATAATCTAATATCTCTTATTTTTTAAGATGCCCAAAGGTCGCCTATATTGAAAGCGACGTCGGACAATCTGAATTCACCCCTTGCGGATTAGTTTCGCTTAATATATTGAGTTCTCCTATTCTTGGTAATTATAAATAGTAATAAAATTTCTTAGTTACTTATTTGTATTTCATATATTTGAATTGACACTTGCATTTTATAGGTCCTCCATTTACGCATTTACAACAACCTTATAGATCATATTTCATTGGTCATAATTCTCCACGGGATGATCCCGACTATTATTTGGATTGTTTACGGGAATTAATTACAGTATATCGTCGTGATATTGCTTGTGGGCCGGAATATGGAATGTACGGAGATGAACAAATACGTGTTCCTTTAATTATTAATACCCATGGATGGAGCAAAGGTGAATCCCACAAAAATTTTATTTAAATAATGTATATGTTTTGTAATTATTTCTAAAAATTAAATCTATTCGCGTAGGAATGGGTTATGATTTATATCTTGATATTATTGATTTTGCCAAACCAACACATATTTTTCAGTTTTATTCTACAACAATCATCAATCAAAATCTTCCACCACTCCCCGAGTATATCATTTCTCCTACTAACCAAGAACCACCCAAAGTCTCTTTTGTCGAGACAATAAATACCTCCGGACCTTCAAATAAGTATTCAGCGTCTGATCGTAGACTATTAACATTATTTTCATATTTCTATTCAACAAGTGCAACGGCAGTAAAACAAGAAAATGTGAAATGGTGGGCTTTTGATCAACCACTGATTCGTCAGGTGCCTTGGTGTTTAGATTGGAGAAAAGGGTTGACTAAAGGTATTTTTATGTTATCTGGAGAAGTGCCCTTAAGTCAACTCTTATACGCGTTAAATGGTTCGATTGTGGGATTAATTGGTGATATCGATAATTCGTATACAAGCGAACAAGTTGACAAAGAAATGAAGGAATCAAGAGAACAAGGATCACAAATAGTAATGTTAAATTTCTTGATCTATCAGTTATTTTATGCTTCACAATTAACATATCTTTTTATTGATATAAGCAGATTCCGAATTACTTCCCTTGTCCTGATTTTTCTCCGCCTTCACCAACTGAATATACTTGCTTGGGTTTAGCAATTATAAGATCTATTGACCCAACATCTCATACATTTCACATCCTCACGCCACTACCTTCATCAGCTCTTTTTAAGACCAATGCTATAGTCAAAGGAACTTTAGAACTTCCAGTATGGCTTATGCTAGATCATACCAAAAATAGTTCACTAGGCGTATGTGGTGTTCAATGGAAAAGAGCCCCCTACATGAGTATTGAAGCAGGAGAAGGTGTTGGAAATGCAGCTCAAAAAATAAGAAGAAATATTAAAAGACGAGGACAAAAATCAAATATATAATTTATATCACATTATTATGAAAATTTAATTTACTAATGTTAAAGAATAATTAAAATCAATATCACTTGATAATAAATTCTTTTACTGATTAAAACTTTTGCAATAAAAATTTTGTTTATTTAATATTCTTAAATGAAATTAATTTCATTATTTCTCAAAAAGAAATAATTAAAAGATAAAAGAAAACAACAAAAATGAATATAAAAAAATTAATTTCCATTAAAATAATTTTATAAATAAAATTATTATTTTTTTTTTATGTCTCGGGCTTGTCAATGACAGCTGTAGCACGAGCTGTAATTTTTTTTATAAAAAAAAAAAAAAGGTTAGTAACTAAAAAATTAAGCAAAAAAAAAAAAAAAAATGCATTTTAAACAAATATAATAAAACATACTGTAAATGAGTTGTGAACCATGAGTAGATATCTTGCGAATTAAACCTTTTTCTTCTAATTCACGTATAGCAACTCTGGCCAAAGAACCATTAACACGAAGTCGATCAACCAATACAGAAGGAGTGATCAATTTATAAGTTGGAACTTCTTTGAATAATTTGTCATAGGTGGCTTTGTCAAGAACTACGGCATTATTCGCTTTGTCCTTGACTTTTCCTTTAGACCATTTCTAAAAATATAAAAATAAAAATAAAAAAAATTATTATTATTAAAGATTTGTAATGAAATCATGCCAATTATTTTCATACCTTTTTCTTGTTTTTACCTCCACCAGAACTTTTAGCTGCCTCTTTCTTGGCCTATTAGACAATTAATCATAAATTATTGTTAGAAATTATCGAAACCATCAAATCAAAATTATATTGACTTTACGAATCAAGCACTATTCTTTTAAAACCACAATGATTCAAAATTTTTTGATCATTTAATAAATCCTTTATCTATTGAATCTTATATATAATTCCCACGAATACATACCATTTCAGATGTCAAGAAAAAAAATGAGGATCTATTTTTTTTTTTTTTTTTTTTTTTTGAGTATAAATTAATCATATGATTTAACAATCAAAAATCACGTGACAAATTGTAGTATCATAGGAGAAATGATTTATCGAGTATTTATCGTAACAAATATAATTGAAGTTTTTATGTTATAGTTTTATTAAAATTCGATCATAAGTTGATTCTCTTACAAAATAATACTAAGTTATCAAATAGCTCAATAATTTATATTTTGAATTTAATAAATTATATAATTTTTAAATTTATACTAAAACTATTATTTATTCTCAACCTCTTCCTTCTTAAATTACTTGTTCGATATTACTCTAATGTTTCTTAAAAAAACAATTGCTTTAGGATAATTTTGTGAAGCAGCTTTCCTTAACCATTTAATGCCCTCATCTTCGTCCTTTGGAACTTTAATTTTTCCTTTAAAGTATATATCACCCAAATTAAATTGTGCAGTGGAATTATTTCCCTCGATAGCAGCTGTTTTAAGATATTTCAAAAATATTTGTCGATTATCTTCTTCTTCGAGAGTATTTAATAAAGTAAAAGCGTAACGTAATTGAGCATCAGAATTTCCCTCATCGGCAGCTTCTTTGAGTAATTTTCTACCTTCTTCTTTACGTCCTTTAATACTTTCAAGATATCCTTCCCACAAATAACGACCTTTCCAATATTTTGCTGTTGTATTATTATTTCCTGCATGAAAATCAAAACATTCCCATGCTTTTTTATGATCACCCAATCTAAAAGCTCGTATACCTTCTTCTAAATCAGCGTCAGTTTTCTTTGATCCATCTAAATCCAAGGTTTTATCAGGAAGTAAACCTGGCGAATTATCTTCAAACATGTGATGAATGGAATTATATAACTCTTCTAACAAATCCAATAATTTCATAAAAGAAATACGTTCATGTGGATTTTGTTTCCAAGCTATATATATAAAAATCAAAATTATTAAATCTAATTAATAACATAGAGGAAATAATTTCTTAGTAAAATTACTTACTGTCATTTATAATATTTTTATATTCTTCTTGATAAATTTCAGGGATTGAAGTTCCAAATGTAATTCTTTCTCTACCACCTTTAATCACGTGAGACATAATTCTTTCTTCTTCCCAGCCTTCATATGGAATTTTTTCAAAAGTAAGCTCCCAAAGTAACATACCAAAACTAAAAATTTCACAGTGTGTCGTATATGGATTATTAGTTAATTTTTCTGGAGCCATCCAACGCAATATATCTCCTGCTGCTGGATCTAGCATAGTAGTCATTCCATCAAAAGAACGTGTTAACTCAAAATTATAAATTTTTGGTTCTAAACTTTCTGTCATTAAAATATTTTCACATCTCAGATCATGATGTAAAATATCAACAGATTGTAAAAATATAAGACCGCGACAAATCTCAAGAGCAATTCGAACTTTATAATGCCAATTTATATCTTTTTGTTCATAAAGTTCTCTCAAAGTTCCATGTTCAGCCCAATCAAAAACCATAACATTACGATTTTCGATTGTTGAAATACCATAAAATTTAAGAATATATTTACATTCAGATAATTTCATTAAAATTTCAAGAATTCGTTGCATTTTTGAACTGGTTTCAATTTGTTCCTCGGTGAATTTACAAGCTACAAACTGTCCTCGATAAATTTTCTTAATTACTTTACCACGTTTATAATCAGATTTTCCTTCTATGGAATGCATTAATTCCTTTGAGTTAATATTGTTTACACCATGTAAAGTTTCATCATTTAAATGCTTCTTAATAAAACTTATTTCATCATAAATATTATATAAATTTTCACCCATGATTTCCCCAACATATTTAGACATCGCATTCAGATCCTCTTCTAAAGCTTCTTCATCAATTCTTCTCTGTTCTTCGCTAGCAACTGCCATAGTAAATTGCAAATCATTCATTGCAGCATCATAATGCTTTGTAAGGGTTTCAAATTTTTCTTTAATAAAATCCGCCTTTGCATACTTTTTAAAAACACCAATATTTGAAATATCAGCGACGAATTCTTTAATATCTGTTAAAACATATATAAATCTATTAAAAGCTTTATAATATTCTTCGTTGCGAAATTTGTCTTCATTTTTTCGTTTCCTGTATTTTAACGTTTCAATAGCACCACTAGAAAATATCACTCGTTCTACTAGAGTTTCGCAAATTGCTTTATTATATTTGGCCGTTTCATAAAGTGCTACAATTTCACCAACTAATGCACTAGCTGCTTTAAATAAGGATAGATAGGGTCCTATAGCGTCTCCTGCGATTTTAAAGGGGGAATCATTACTTAAATTTGAGGACATTGTTACAGCTCTCTTTTTATCAGATATTCTTTTTCTCAAAGTTTAAAGAAATGTCACCGCGGTTACACAGTGATGGGAAGCTACGTTCCTCAGCAAAATTAATAGTGGAATAATGTTTATCCGAAATTTAAAGAAGCTACTTTTTTGAAGATCAAATTTTGGGGAACAATAAAAATAAGTTGTGTAATTCTAAGGTTGTATCAAGTAACGCTGGCGTAAACTTTATATAGTTAATATTAGCATACATTATTACTGCGATTTTTTTATAAATAAAAGTGTACGTCCTTAAAAAAAAAAAAAAAAATTTTTCGTAAAATTTTTGTTAACATGGAAAGTATTAAGGAAACTTTATCAATTAACATGGTTAGTCCGAAAAGTGAAGTTTTCCAATCACATAATGGAAAAAAAACTAGTCGGATTATTATTTCTCAAGAAATGAGCTATATCGTTACTTATAGCGAAAAAGATAATTCAATTTGTGGATGGCCAGTTAATGTTGAAAAAGGAATTGAGGAAAATAAAATTGTTTTAGGAGAAGAAGAGGAGGAGGAAGAAAATGGACAATTATATTCTGATATGTATCTTAAATTTGACCAAGTCTACGATAAAGAATCATTTGTATTATATAAAAGATTTTTGCTATCCCTTTTTCATGATTATTATGATGATGGAAATTATGAAATTCGTAAGTACTTATATAATGATATATGTATAAACAAAAAAAAAATTAAATTGTCTAATTATATTTATATTATAGGTTTTATTGATTTAAGTGGTGACAAAGGTCAATTTATTAAGCTAGAGCATGCAAAAAGACTTAATATTAAAAGATATTCGATGGGATTTCTTCCTAACGATCCTAATGATCCTAATAATGAACTTAATGATGTTAATGATCCTAACTGTTTGTTTCTAGTATCATTAAAGGATTATAAAATTTATTTTTACTCTTTTAAAAACAAACCAACATCCGATGCAATTCCTTGGAAGTGTTCTCAGATATACGATATTGATATTCCTGAAAGTTTAAAAGTCGAATATTGCTTTGTATATCAAACAAAATTATTTCTTTTTAATGGTTTTCAATCAATAACTCAATGGAATTTATCGAACATGGCATTTGAAATGCAATACAACCTTTATGACTTCCATGGGAATGATCTGAATGATTCTACATTTAAAATTGTAGTAAACAAAAATCAAACAATATTGGCATTAAATATTTATAGATTTATTTATATATTTTCGATGGAAACTGGAACACATATATTAAGATATGGTTAGTATTTTTACAATATTTTATCGTATAATTATCTTAAACCGATCTAACCGTTATGTTTTATTTTTTATTCTTAGAACTTAATTATTTTGTTCCAATAGAATTTGTAACTTTTAAAGATGGTTCTGAAGGTTTAATTGTTTGCTCCGCTCTAAATAAATCATTACTTTTATATCCTTTTCTTGATCATCGAATTAACATTGCTGAGATTATCAAAGATCAAAGAAATACTATTATAACTAAATCAAATAGAAAGTTCTTCATAAAGGAAGGCAATGTTTGGGTTGAAGATGGGTTGAATGAGAATATACTTCAACAAATGTTAAAGACTACCTATCATAGTAATATTTATACGTTATTTATTTTCAAAACTATACAACAAATGCTTAAAGATATTATTAACGATGGAATAAATTGTGAATTTTTAAATGATACGGACAAGTTAACAGACGGAGAAAATATTCGTTTTAACCTTCAAAAAAGATTTGATTTGGTTATAATTGTAGGAGAATTACGAAAAAATAATGAATGGATGGAAACAGAAAACAAAATTGATAGTCATATTTATACTCATATATTTTCATATAAACAATTAAATAACCAACATTTGGCTTTAATTACTAAACAAGGAATCTTCATTTATACGATAGTCGAAAATTTATTAAGACTTCAATACTTTTGGAATAATGAAGAATGGAATAATAAATATGGTAAAGAAACCTCGAATGAATCAGTCCTTTATGATCAATATAGATTACTTTTTCGAGAAATTTTGAAGAATGAATATAATGATTCACTATTTTCATTACCATTACCAAATTTAAAGATATTTGAAGATTCTCAATATAATGAGAATTACAATGAACAATATAAGGAAATAGTTACAAGTATTATAAAAAATCCATTAGAATTTACAAAATTTGGATCAAAAATTTTAAATACAGCAATTAAAAGAAAAAAAGATTCTATTGTTAAAAAAATTTTTGATAAAATTATTGAATTAATTAAAAATAATTCAACGAATTACAATTACATGACATTATTACCTTTACCCGAATTATGTCATGACCATCATGATTATTCAAATTTAGCGATAAAATATATTATATATACGTCAATTATATTAGATCCTATTTGTTTAGCTGAAAAATATTCAACAACAAATACTTCACTTTATACATATTCAAAAGATATACGTATTAAAAAATCAAGTAATAATTATTTTAAAGGCTTAATAACATCATTTTCATCATTTTACAATAATTTCATTTATTATTTTAAAACACGAGAAAATTTCCAAATCCCAACAATTAGTTTTATTGTTCCTTTTCCCCAAATTTATACTAATGAAATTTTACATAAACCAAAATCTATTCTTTTTTGTAATATCGATACTAATAATTTTTATAAATGGTGGAATTTTGCTGCTATTATAGATTTTAAATGGAAAACTTTTGGAAAAACTTATTATTCTCTGATTTGGCTTTTTTATACTATTTTTTTTCTTTGTTTTGCGGTGGCTTCTACGTTGGAACAAAACAATATACTTTTTATAATTTCAGTTATATTTGGTGGTATACATTTAAGTTTTGAAATTCGACAATGTTATTGGGATCCAAAAATTTATTTTAATGATCTATGGAATTTATTTGGTAAACAATTAATATTAAATATTTTTTTAAAATGGTTTAACGATTTAAAAAATTATTACTAATTTATTTATTAACAGATGTAGGAGCATATTTATTACCCATTATAACATCTATATTGTGGCTTATTTATGGCAAACCATCTCTTTGGATTATAGCATTTTCTAATTTATTATTAAATATAAAATTTTTATTATTTTTTCGAGTATTTCAATCATTTGGAATTTATTTTGCTATAATGATTGGTGTTGGCAAAAAAGTTTTTCCATTTTTAGTAGTTCTATTGTTTATTTTACTTGGATTTACTCATGCATTTTATATTCTTTTAAGATCAACCAAAAATTTTTCATTAGATAAACCTGCTTTTGATGATGATGAAAATAATCCATGGAATCTTGCTACTAAATATAATTCTGTCAATCCAGATGGAACTATAACTCCTACTCCAACATTAATCCAATCCCCGGATTCAAATACAAATATGTTTAATTGGTTTCCTACTTCACTTTTAGCAGTATATTTACTTCTTATAGGTAAAAATTATTTAAATTATTAGTTTCTTTCTAATCTTAAAAATTAACAATTATTTTTTTTATATAATAAATAGGTAATTCTGGAGCTTTTTCATCATGGACTTATCAAGATTCTCATACAATGACAATATTATTAGTTTTATTTACATTCTTTACAGTAATTTATCTTATGAACTTATTTATTGGATTGCTTAATATGGCAATTGAAGATTATAATAAAGACGAAGAATTTTTACTCCAAAAAGCAAAGGTATTTATTTAATTTATAATATAACACTTATAATATTAAAATTTTGAGAAATTTTAAAAATTTAATTACAATCTTATTTTTATTATTTTTGAAAGATTATTATGGAAATTGAATTATTTTATATGTTTTCTTATCAAAAAAATAAAAAAGAATGGTTTCCAAATTGGATGTAAGTAATTAATATTAAATATTTATAATTTATTTTTTTTTCAACATTTTTTAATTAATTTATTTTAAAATTAATTTAGTTATTATGATATGCCTGTTAATGAAGTTCGTAAATTAATTCATGCAATTGATAATAATAAAACTGATTTTGACCATCCTCCATTTATCAGTAAAGAATTGAGAAAATTAGCAGAAATTCCAGAACCTGTTGATAAAATAGATCAAATGAAAGATGAATTTAAGCAACAAATAGAAGATATTAATAATAAATATAAACAACAAACAGATGAATTTAAACAACACATAATAAGTTTGCAAGAATTATTAAATAATAATTCAAATGCAAATAGAAATGATGATAATGATGATTTAGCGATAAATGATGATGATGATGATTTAGTGAATAATTTAAATGATGATGATGATTTAGTGAATAATTTAAATGATGATAATGATGATTTAGTGAATAATTTAAATGATGATAATGATGATTTAGAGTTGGACTAGCTTTGCAATGTCCATTCGTCACTCCACAGTAATGACCAATCACAATCATATAGCAATCATAACAATTATACAATGTTTATATAAATCTGAAAATCGCTTTATTGACCATTTCATAGTATAATAATTTTTACGAATAAATCACGAGCATTAAACTTTTGTTAAATTAAAAGTATATTCTTAATTTTAATTATAAAAACTTTAATAAATTTTAAACTATATAAAATACGCTTCTACGCAGTAATAGTATATTTTGTAATATTAAATAATCAGTTAATAAATTAACGCAATTCGTCCCATATGATATTACATATATAAAAGTTAAAAATGACTCTTTTTGGCCTTTAACAAAAATACGCGTAGTGTGTGGACTTTTAAAGCTTTATAATTAGTGCAAAAATTAGAAATTGTCAATCTCACGTAATCAGAGATGATCACACGAATCATTATAAATATCTTGTACTAAACACTGACTAGACAGTAGACATAGACTGGTCCCTAACAGAAACCTGGTTAAAATTTAATCCTACAGACACTATAACTTCACCGCAATTCTCCAAATATCTTAGTTATAAAATAATCAAAAGCATTCATCACTTTCTCCCAACAGGAGATATTCTTAACCGTAACTTCCCATGGTTATACCCCGGATCGATTACCACTTGTCCAAACTGTAATCAAAACGCTACATCGAACAATCACGTCTTTCTCTGTCCGAAACACGCAGACCATCCTTTGAAAATGTTATCTGCTCACAAACAGCAATTAACAGCTTTTATCACTAACAATAATGATCAATCAATACATTCGAGAATCTGATCAATAAAGTCTCAATTTTTTCTTTATCAATCTCGGAAGAGTTACTCTCCAATCAAGAATTCATTCTCATTTGTCACCAACATGTTCTGGCCTCTATCTCAACATTATTTAAAGAGAGCTTTAAAAATACTAAAACTCACATGAACTGTTTTCTAGATTTCTTTCATCACTTAGTCACCGATATCAAAAGACTAACCTGGCTACAATACTGTTTCGCTTTCAAAGATTGGAAACTTACCAATAATCTCACTAAAAAGAAGAAAAATAGATTCTTCAAAACTGCGCCCACTCCACAACTACGGACACACTCAGCCACTTCCACTGTTCCACACGCGACCATAATTCAACAATCGACACAAATACACGCCTCCGAAACGTCGCATCGCAAAATAGCCTTTTTCCTCAACATTTATGGCTCTTATGGGCCACTTCTAATTATCCTCACTCTGGTCCATGGACTCACCATCGAAATATGTTCGACTTTTTTCGTCGTTTCAATTATTGAATTTTAATATAGATTTAATTTCTACTTTTTCTTTATTTTTCTTTTCTTCTTTATTTTCTTTCAATTTTGTACTAGATGGCTATGCCTAATCTATTTTATCATTTAGGCAAGGCGTTTCCTTCGGGGGATTACCTAATGTCTTAATTTATTTCGTATAGGAACTTTTATGTCCCCTTATTTTAGATGCACATATAGATAGATCTTGCGACAATAAAAATAAAAATAAAACCAAAACTAAACACTGACTATGTTGGAAAGAATCAGTCTGAGCCCAACAAGAAGAAGACAGCCCCGCCTGTGAACCCATACTCAAGAAGAAGACCACTTTCCTCACCTGGTGACTCTCGTTCTTCCAAGAAAAATGCAATGAAAAAAGCGCACAGAAAGTTTTTGAAACGTGTTGTGTCTATGCAGGAAGTAATGATCATCGACCAATTGCTGACTGATGAGCCTCTTATTGGAACGCATTAGCGACAAGAAATTCAGGTGTGACACCAACTTATTGCTCTCACAAAGAACGCCCACCAAGAAGGGTTCAAAGAAGAACAAGCCTCCACGCGACCGTAGCAAGACTAATTAGAAAATGTCCGATCTGGAAATTCGTTTCTTGTCCGTTCACGTGATAGGAACATTATATTAACCCTTTACCCAGGATTAGCTATCGAGATCGAAAATAGTACCGTTTCCCTACTAAACAAAGTTTCAAATCAGTATGAGTAACGGAGTGCCAGCTTATCTATCAGAAGGAGGGATTCCGCTAGTATGGTAGTATAGGGTTATATTATTTTTTTTTTGTTTTATTCATTATTTGTATTTTTCCCTTTCCCAGTGCGATTATTTTTTTTTGGTTTTTATCGAGAAGATGGAATAGCGTTCAGGGTTTTAGACCTAGAAATTTTTATTTGTGTGTAAGATCTGTATTACGTGCTTTGCGCGTTTTATTAAATTTATCAAATAAAATTGCTGTTCTAAATAAAAAAAAAAAAAAAACTAAACACTGACTACCACTGCTCAAATCGAATCGGTTTAAATTGTGCAGTATAATGCGCAAAATATTTGCTGAACAATGCATAATTGAAATTTACATTTCGTACATTTATTTTATTTTTTATATTTTATTAATTTATACCTACTCTCAGTATTAAATAGCATTTGTTAATTATGATTAAGCATTTTTTATTTATAGAATTAATAAGTTAATTATATCAGATAAATGATTGAAATATTGGAAATAAAGTATTTTTTTTAAAAAAAAAAAAATTTCTTCAAACTAATTATTGATTTCAAATGAGTCATCATAAAGACTTTTTCTAAGGTCATGTAATAAATTAATTGCTTTATCATTACCTTGCAAAGCAGCTTTTTTTAACCATTTAATTCCCTCCTCCTCGTTCTTTGGAATAATATCACGTTTTCCTTTACAATATATATCACCCAAATTAAATTGTGCAATGGAATTATTTCCTTCTATAGCAGCTTTTTTAAGATATTCCAAAAATATTTGTTTATTTCCTTCATCTAGAACATGTTTAAAAGTAAAAGCGTAACGTAATTGAGCATCGGAATTTCCCTCATCGGCAGCTTCTTTGAGTAATTCTCTACCTTCTTCTTTACGTCCTTTAATATTATCAAGGTATTCTTCCCACAAATAACGACCTTTCCAATATTTTGCTTCTGTATTCTTATTTTCTGCATGAAATTCAAAACATTCCCATGCTTGTTGATGCTCCTTCTTTTTAAAAGCTTTTATACCTTCTTCTAATGAGATTACTGGTTTTACAGATTTATTATCTTCATCTGATATTTCAAAATCAGCGTCAGTTTCCTTTGATCCATCTGAAACCAAGGTTTTATCAGAAAGTAAACCTTGTGAATTATCTTCAAACATATGATGAATGGAATTATTTAACTCATCTAACAAATCCCATAATCTCACAAAAGAAATACGTTCATGTGGACTTTGTTTCCAAGCTATATATTTAAAAATCAAATATTTATTAATCTAATTCCAATAAAAAATAGAGGCCATTATAGTTTCTTAAAAAAATTACTTACTGCCATTTATAATATTTTTATATTCTTCTTGGTAAATTTCAGGAATCGAAGTTCCAAATGTAATTCTTTCTCTACCACCCTTCTTCACATGTTTCATGACTTTTTCTCCTTCCCAGCCTTTATATGGAATTTTTTCAAAAGTAAGCTCCCAAAGTAACATACCAAAACTAAAAATTTCACATTGTGTCGTATATGGAGTATTGGTTAATTTTTCTGGAGCCATCCAACGCAATATATCTCCTGCTGTTGGATCCAGCATAGTAGTCTTTCCATCAAAAGAACGTGCTAACTCAAAATTATAAATTTTTGGTTCTAAACTTTCTGTCATTAAAATATTTTCACATCTCAGATCATGATGTAAAATATTAACGGATTGCAAAAATATAAGACCACGACAAATGTCAAGAGCAATTCGAACTTTACAATACCATTTAATATCTTTTCGATCATAAAGTTCTCTCAAATTTCCACGTTCAGCCCAATCAAAGACCATAACATTACGATTTTCAATACTTGAAGTACCATAAAATTGAAGAATATATTTACATTCAGATAACTTCATTAAAATTTCAAGAATTCGTTGTGTTTTTGAACTTGTTTCAATTTCTTCCTTAGTGAATTTACAAGCTACATCTTGTCCTCGATAAATTTTCTTAATTACAAAATTAGGATCTTTACCACGTTTATCATCGGATTTTGGTCGTGCGGGATGTATTAATTCTTTTGAGTTAATCTTGTTTACACCATGTAAAGGTTTATCGCCATCATTATCATCATCTATTCGTTTTTTTATATACATTATTTCATCACAAATATTAACCAGTTTGTCATCCATTTTTTCAAAATACTTAGTCATGTTACTCAGATCCTTTTTTAAAGCTTCTGCTTCAATTCTTCTCTGTTCTTCATTAGCAACCGCTATATTAAAATGTAGATCATTCATTGCAACATCATAATTCTTTGTAAGGGTTTCGAATTTTTCTTTAATAAAATGCGCTTGTGCATATTTTTTAAAAACACCAATATTTGAAATATCAGCGACGAATTCTTTAATATCTGTTAAAACATATATAAATCTATTAAAAGCTTTATAATATTCAACGTTACGAAAGTTGTCTTCATTCTTTTGTTTCCTGCATTTTAACGTTTCAATAGCACCACTAGATAATGTCACTCGTTCTACTAAAGCATCACAAAACGCTTTATTACATTCGGCCGTTTCATAAATCTTTACAATTTCATCAATTAATGCAGTAGCTTTTTTAAATAAGGGTATATAGGGTCCTATAACATTTCCTGCGATTTTAAAGGCAGAATCAACATTACTTGCCATTACGATAGGAATAGTAGAAATTACTTTCTTTTTAAAAAAATTTTATTTTAAAAATATAATTTTTTATTTGTTTCTGATAAAATTTTAGATAATTTTATACTTAATTTTCCCTTCTCAATGGAAAATTTTCTCCGATTATAAATTACAATTAGCCTAATTTAAGTTTATCAAAAGGTTACATCGTGATTTTCTCATTTGACTTATTAACCGCAACTATTTATGAATTTTTTTTTTAATTGGAAATTGAGACAATGGAAGCAAATCTAGATGTTATCAATGAAAGCAATAAGTCCTATAACAGAAACGACATTGCTTTTTTTGCAACCCTATTGGCTTGTACGTTATGTGCAGTGTACATGTAACAATTTCACAGATTAGCGGAAATTTTCTCCGATTAATCAAATCCATAAGATTATCATTTGCATTGTAAAAAATTAAAAATGTTGGTCAAAAACCCGTTTAAACCCGTTTAATAATAATATTATTATTGATATTACCAATATAATACGACCTTTTTGATTTCCATTTTCAAAATGATTGATTTTATGATGTGTTATTCTAAGACGTTTTCAGAATATAACCTGTGCAATTTTTTGGATAAAAAAGTGTTTGTGTTTTTGTGTTTGTGTTTTTCTCATTCACAATTAAAATCAATCATCTTTGAAAACGACAATAATGCAGGTGCACGCCAATGTACTGTATAAATATTTATTTATATATTAGTGTGACAAATAGGTCATCTTTCAGGCACGATTGAAACAATATCGATAAATTAAATTCCGCACAATCCTCATGAATTCATTAAATTTAATATAATTTTATAATTTAAAAATTCAATTATAACAAATGGTTTAAAAGTTACAAGCTTGGACGAATATATAGTGGTGTGCAAAATTTTTTGGAAAAATATTACGTAACTTGAATTGCCGATCAATCGAGCAGTTTAAGAGAAATAAAATTTTTCATAAACACAAAATTTACTTAGTTTAGCTCCAATAAATTCCTGTGCAACATTATGCTAGTTTGGAGTCTATAATAAATGCTTAAAATAAAATCAAATTTTACCACCTAAGGATCCAGAAAGAAAATATTTTATTGAAATTTCCCAAGTATATCTATATCGGCTATACAGTGTATACAGCCAAATCAAATTGTGATATAACGAATTATTTAATACACCGTGGTACATATATAGTTTGATCCTATATAACGAAGTTCGTTGTACAAACTACATATATAAAATGACTCTTTTTATAAAGATAGTTTTGTGTGACATAAAACTTTCACATTGTTTTATACAGTAATATACAGTAATATACCAGACTTTTCCAATCATATTACCGAATTTTTTTTTTATAACGAACGCCGACTTCATTATAAGGTGATTTGATAGTGATAATAGATAGATAAACAAAAAACTATTTTGTCTATGATCATCATAAATATAGATGCGAGATAATGTAGTGTAAATGTTATCATTACAGTATAAATCACGATCATACTTGAGAAGTCTAAACTTTATCCGTTGTTAAATTTTTATAATCAAAAATGTCGAATGAAACCGACCTTAAAGAATCAAAAGTTTATAGCGATTGGTTAAAAAAATCAATTGACAATGAATATTTTAATTATTACAATTATTCGGAATTTAAAAATTTAAAACAAATAGGAAGAAGCGTCATTCGTGCTAATTGGAGAAATACCGATAGATTTTTCGTTTTAAAAACCTTCGATAGCAACAACACAATCCTAAAAGAAGTTGTCAATGAGGTATAATTTTTATAATTCTGTAATAAATTATTGTATGTATATTTTTTATTAATTAATTAAATTCTTTACAGATAAAATTACAAAAAAGAGTTGATTTTCATGAAAATATTTTACGCTTCTATGGCATTACGATTGCAGAAGGAACCAGTAAGTTTAGCATTTTCAGTATTATATTACTATCATATTATTAAATGATTTTCTTTTGTTTTTAATGAATATAATTTTCTTAATATATTCAGGTATATTAAAATATTCATTGGTTTTGGAATATGCTGATAATGGTACATTACGAACTTATTTAAATGAGCACTTTAACGATCTCAATTGGAGTGACAAATATCAGTTAGCATTTCAACTGACCAGTGCAATAGCATGTTTACACGAGTGTGATATTATTCACCGCGATCTGGTAATAATTAATTTACTTTCAATTTTAATATTCGATATAATATTAATTATTATAAAGCAACTATTAATGCTAAAAGAAATGTTTATTAATTATAGCATGCAAATAATATACTTGTGCATCAGAAAAATATAAAGCTGTCAGACTTTGGTTTATCAAGAAAAATTGAAATGTCAAACACACCAAGTGTTGATAAATCAAACCTGTTTGGTGTGATACCTTATATAGATCCAAATAAATTTAACGACAGAAATTATGAATTAAATAGAAAATCTGATGTATATAGTACTGGAGTTTTAATGTGGCAAATTTCAAGCGGAAATTCACCATTTTCTGACAAAGATTATGATATTCCTTTAGTCTTATCTATAGTAAGTGGTTTACGGGAAATAATTATTGATGGCACGCCCATTGAATATAGCAAATTATATACAGGTAATAAATATTCATAAATCTTTTTTGTTCAATATGTGTACAGTCAGCCCAATCCTGCACCTCAAATTCATTATAGAAGAATTTATTGGTAGATTCATTATAACAAGTTGCTGGTATATCAATACTGTATTTAACATTTAAATATTACAAACACCTATTTGATGATAATTCTTTTAGCAGATTACTAAGCATTTTTTATCCTTAAAATATTGATAAATTATTAATACCATTAATTTATTTTAATTAGAATGTTGGAAATATCAACCAAATGAACGCCCAGACATGCAAGATGTCGTTTCAACTCTAAAAGAAATAATTTTTCCTAAAGAGAATGAAATCGATCTATTAGAAGAATATGAAATAAATTCTGAATCAAGCAAGGGGACCATTGATTTAAATATCGAATTATTATCAAATAGTGATTTATATTATTTTGACCATACTGAAATAAATAGCTTTGATTCACAACAATCAGATCTTGAAATTGATTTATCTGATAAATCAATTAAACCGAGGAAAAATTCTTTTGATTCATCAAAAAGTGTCGATATTACTGAAATAAATGATTATTATGATTGGTTAGAAAAATCAATTGCAAATAAAGAGATTAAACTCTATGAGTATTCAGATTTTAATAATATTCAACCGATAGGAAAAGGTTCATTTGGGAGTGTTGTTCGTGTTATTTTGAAAAATACTGATAAATTTTTTGCTTTGAAATCTTTTAATAACGATGAATCAACTTTTTGCAAAGTTATTGAAGAAGTATGTAAAGCTATATATAAATATATAATCCAAGTTCTTTACACATATTATATACATATACAGTATATTCTAATTTAATATTTTACTTAATAGTTAAAATTACATCAGATGATTGTTCACGAAAATATTTTACAATTCTATGGAATTACAAAGATTGAAACTGGTATTATTAAAAAATCCCATTAAATTAACTATTTCCTTAATTGTTACTTATAATTTTTATTCATTTTTTTTGTAGTTAATCAAATAAATATGAACAAATATATTTTAGTTTTTGAATATGCTGACAATGGTACATTAGATACTTATTTAAATGAGCATTTTAATGAACTTAATTGGAATGATAAACTTGGTTTAGCTTTACAATTGGCAAGTGCCATATCATGTTTACATGATAACAATATTATTCATCAAAATCTGGTAAATTTTTAATTTAACTTTGTAAATTGATCCTTTTAAGCAAATAATATTTGAAAATTTGCTAAAAATTTTTAATAATAGCATGCCAATAGTATACTTGTACACCAGAAAAATATTAAGCTGGCAGACTTTGGGTTATCAAAAGAGATATCAAAAACATCTAGTAATACATTACATGTTTTTGGCATTATGCCTTATATGGATCCAAAAAGTTTTAATTACCAATTAAATAAATCTTCTAATGTTTATAGTATTGGTATGCTTTTATGGCAAATTTCAAGTGGATATCGACCATTTCGCAATGAATATAATATAAATTTATTATTAGCTGAAAAAAGAGAAAAAACAATTGATGGAACTCCAGATGAATATAGTAAATTATATACAGGTATTTGATTCAATAATTCAATATCTAATTAAATTTCTATTATGCTAAATAATTTATTATTTAGAATGTTGGAATTATGAATCAGATAAACGTCCAAATATGCAACAAGTTGTTTCAATTCTTAATCAGTTAAAATTATCTCCTAATTTTCAAGAAGAAAATAATCCAAATAACACTAATAACAATGCAACTGAATGGATTAAAAATGCCATTAATAATAAAATGGTAAATTTCATACCTTTTCATGAATTAAAAGATCCAAAATTTCTTAATGAGGGAGGGTTCGGATATATTATGAAAGCAATTTTGGACAAAACAAATAGCTATGTTGTCTATAAAAGTTTAATCAATAAAAATGCCATTGAATATAATAAATCAGAAGCATTTATTCATGAATTAAAAATCCATTTGCATCTTGATTATCATAGTGATAGAATTATACATTGCTTAGGTATTAGCCAAGGTAATTTGGTAATTTAAAATATTTTATTTTTAAATATAACTGTATGTCTAAAATAACATTACCATTATTCTTAGATGAAATAACAAAAGAATATTTACTTATTATGCAATATGCTGATGGTGGTAACCTTCAAGATTATCTCAAAAATAATTTTAAGAGCTTAAATTGGAGTGATAAAAAAAAACTAGCATTTCAAATTGCTGATGGATTAAATTACTTGCATAATGAAAAGGTTTTACATAGAGATCTGGTAAGCATTCTTTTTTTTTTAATACTACTTAATTATTTTAATATTAGTTATTAATAAATTATTTAATAGATTATTTTTTTTTATTTTAGCATTCAAAAAATATAGTTATTCATGAAAATAATGCTAAGATTATAGATTTTGGTATCTCAAAAATTCAAGGTCAAATATCTGAAGTTTATATGCGTAATTGTGGTATAATTGCTTATATGGAACCTAAACGTATTTTTGATCCGAATTTTCCATATACAAAATCTTCAGATATATATAGTTTTGGTGTATTAATGTGGGAAATTTCTAGTGGATTTCCTCCTTTTAAAGATAATATCTTCAGTAAAAATGATATAAATGCACTTGGCTTATCTATTATTAATGGAATACGTGAAGAAGTAATTCCTGATACTCCTAAAGTATATGAAGAACTTTATAAAAATTGTTGGGATCAAGAACCTAAAAAAAGACCAACTATTTGTAAAATACTTGAGAAATTTGCAGAAATGGGTTTTGGAATTAAAGCTAAAAATAAAGTTAAAGGTATATATAAATATAATATATTATTAATATACATATTATATTATATTATTAATAATTTATATATCATAACAGATGATGATAAATTAAATACAGATAATTTACAAGAATCAGATACATCATTATTTTGTAAGTTTTGTTAATTTGTTTATAATAACTTTTTTGTTTTAATAAATTATAAATTAATAATAATTTATATTTGAAAATTTCTAATCTTAACCCGGGGGAAATTCCTCCCCTAGTCACATGATTATATCATGTGATTCTAATATTGGCTCTACCTTCAGCTCTACCGATCTGGACCCTGCCGATGGCTGTTACCTAAACAATACTGTGCTGATTACACTACTAAAAGAGCGAATGTATTCACATGCTGATCCTTGTCTTCTCCCTAGGATTTGCTTCACAAATCCTAAATACATTACTCAGACCCATCTGGGCTGCCGTCGGCACGGCTTAAGATATTTTAAATGCAAAATAAAACAATTTAGTGATTTAAATGTTCAAACTTTTTATTGAATGTAATTTATATTAACAATACAATATTATAATAAACAAACTATACAATGCAAAGAATCCTATAAAATTAATAAATACTAATGAGTAAACACTGCAAAATTCTAATTCTTGTTAAATTTGACAAAAAAAATTAAGTTAGTTCCAGAGGGGATGTTTGTATGATGAGAAAAAAATGTATAAAGAAAAAGATTGTCATGTAATACAATAGCAAGTTTTATAATAATCAAAAAGCACACGAATAAAAAGTATATAATAGTTTAATTTATCATAATAAATTATATATAAATCACGTGGGATTTGGAGGAGAAATTTTACCCCGGTTAAATGTAGTTATTTTCTTTATATTTTATTATTAGTTAAATCTGAATCTGAATCATTAAATAAAGTATAATTTATAAAATATAACTATCCATTTTATTAAGAAATGCAAAACAAATAAAATAAACTATTGATGTTTTAAAATTATTTATAAAAAAAATAAAAATCTATATTTTAATTACTTTAATTAATATTTGTGAATAATTTATAAAATAATAAAAAACAAAACAGCTCTTATTTATTTTTATTTTTATTTCAAATGAAATTCTGCTATAAATAAATAACTAATATAAATCTATTATATAACTAAAAAAAATATAACAAGTTAAAATTAAACTTTAGCTATGAGTTTTTCAATCAATTTTAAAGAAAAAAATAGGTAAACTATTTATATTTATATAGGAAAAGAAAAAGAAAATAAAATGAAAGACTCAATATATTTAGCAAATAAATCTAATCTATTTTTTTTTTTACTTTTTTTTCCTATTTTTTATTTTATTAGAAATTTGTAGTAAAAGAATACTTTTATATAAATAATTTAAAAAAATAAGAGCAACTATTTTAATATATTCAGATAAATTTTTTAATGAATATATTCAATCTTTAGGTTATAAAAATATTATTGATGTAAATGTTAAAAATGTAATACTTATCTTAAAATAAAAATGTTTTTAGCATAATACACCATATATAAACTCACACATTTCCTTTTTTATTTATATAAAGAAAAATAATTCAATAAATATATTAGAATATTTTGTAAAAGAAGTTTCTGATTATATACATATATTTCAATTTATATTATTTTTATTAAAGGATAATAGTATGTAAATTTTATAAAGATATTTTAGATGCTAATATAAAAAGTTTAAATAAAACTTTGAAGAAAAGAACTTAATATAAAATTACTATTAATGAACTTAAAGCTAAACTTATTATGATAGGTAAGATATAGCTTTAAATAATAGGATTTAAAGCATTTAATTTATTCTTTTTAAAAAAAGATATATAATTTAAAATAGCCAATTTTGGCAACCTCTAGTAAATTAATATCAATATTAAACACCAATGATAATATGTTAATGATGCTGATTATAATACAAAATGTTTAATATAAATTACTATCACAAAAGATACTATAACAGAAAACTAATCAAAAGGAAATAAAGAAAGAAATTTCAGATTTAATTGATTTATTATCTGTTAATCCTTTAAAAAACTAATTAAATCTAATATGAAAATAAGTAAAATTATAATTATCAAAACTAATAAAAAGTGAAAAAGAAAAGATCTTTTCATATTATTACAGAATTCATAATACTATCTAATTTGCTGTAATATAATAATTTACAACATATTTAAAAAAATATAGAATGCAAAAAATTACTGAGAAAATAAACAAAACAAAATAAATATACCTATATAAAAGTTATAATAATATTAAGACTTTACTGAAATATTTAAAATTAAATGGCATCATAATGATATCATAATGATATTATGATAATATCATCATGATTTTTTAAATAGTAACATAATGATACAGATATGACTCTCTTAATGCAAAAGTAATATCATTGGAATGATATCATAAGTAATATTGGAATGATATTACCAAGATTATTTTAATGATAATATGAAGATACAATTATGACTTTCTAATGGAAATGTAATGACATTGGGATGATATCATAAGTAATATTAAAATAGTATTATCACAATTTTTTAATGATAACATGAAAATACAATTACAACTTTTTAAAAATAACGTAATAACATCATGACAATATTGTGGTGAATGTCAATACTATTATTATAGTATTATAAAACAATTGTGGTAATATCATTTTATATTTATCACAATGACATAATGAAATTGATATTGCAGATTTATTATTTATGGTATTTTAACAAAATTTTTATGATAATATTATATCATTGCAAATATAAAAAATAATTTTTATAATTTATTTAATAATTATTATTATTTATTATTTGTTACTTACATTTCAATTTAATAGTATCTGAATATTTAAATTACATCATGAAGTATATATAAAAAAATAACTCCAAAATATTTAAATATCATCCAGATATAAAGAAATAACATAATTTTCATATCTGTTAAATAACTTTATTTCTAAAGTATTAAAATTATATCAAGAAATAAAGAAGTAATCTAATTACTAATATCATATAAAACTAAAGTATTAAATTATATCATAAAACATCTGCGAAAATTAAAACAATGGTAGTTATATAACTCTATAGTATCAAAATATTATTAAGATATAAAGAAATAACTTAGTTTCTATACCTGCCAAATAAAAAGCATCATTACTTCTAAAAGTATTAAAAATATATATAAAATATCAAAAAACAACAGTTTTAATTATATAATTCCAATGTATAAAAGTCATATTAAGTAAATTTGTAAAATAAATAATAGTAATTATGCAACTCCAAAATATCAAAAAAATTCCATCTGTTGTACTATCATTAAAAAGAAAGTTTGTGGTAAAAAAAAAAAAATATTTATACATTATATAAATAAAAATGAGAAGATTATTATTGGATAATCAATATGATAAACTCTATTTTTATGATGATATCATCACAATATGAATATGAATATCAATTTAAATATAAAGCTATATTGTAGTAAAATAAAAATTATTTTTTTATCTAAAACCCATTCATCACATCATAAATAAAGTAAACTTTTTATACATGATATATTATTGATATTGGAAATATTCTTATTATAAGTCATCTGGATGTAATAAAAGAAGCATTATAATATATGATGAGTTCTATAAATATTTTTAAACCAATTTATAACAATAAATGCATAAAATTATTATTATCTTTATATTTGAGAATTTCTTTTATAATTGCATAATACTCATTATGATTTTCTTCTTATATTATCACAAAATTGCCAATATGAAGATAGATTTTAGAGAAAACACCTGTATTCTCTATTATATATGTTACCAATTTATACCAGTTCATTTGAGAATATATAAGAGCTGACTTGAGTCCAATATTTTCAAATGAAAAAAAATAACTCAAAATTGAAATATGACAAGTTTGACATGATATTTTTACTATTTCATTTGGATTAAAGATGACATTATAATTATTTTCCAAATCTGTAATATTGCAGAATTTTGAATCAAATTGTACATAGTAATTCGCAATTCTGCAATTCCAATTATGTGATTTGTATAAAATACAAAATCACAAATTACTTGAAATCTAGTGATTAGATTTTGATAAAATTTATGCCATTCAAATTTTCTTATTATGATGAATTGAATGGCATAAATATCGTAGTTCTAACATTAATATTGATAAAGATACAACTATACAAACATTTAACAAATTTTGGAAATGAAATATGATCCAATAATTAGATTCCAATAAATTTTATATCATTTGATTCATCTCAATAAGAGGATCCGAATGGTAATAACACATGATTAGAAATAAGTATATTAAGTTTATCCCTTTTAATCAACTGATTATTACTTCAAATTTTCCAATTTGCAAAAGACATTTTGGATTAATTATGAGAGCAACATGAACAAAAACAAACAATTATGTTGTTTTAAAAAGATTAACCAATACAGTGAATATTAAAAATAAAGAATTAAAAGCCTTTATATATGAATTACGAATGCATCTTCATCTTAATATGAGCAATAGAATTATTCATTGTTTAGGGATTAGTCAAGGTATTTACGATATAAATGTATTTATAATAACTTTTTTTAATAATAATTATATATATAGATGAGAACAAATATCTTCTTGTTATGGAATATGCAGATTGTGGCGACCTTTGTGATTATTTAAAGGAAAATAAAAAAAAATTAAATTGGGATGATAAAAAACAATTATCATTTCAAATTGCCAAAGAATTAGGTTATTTACACCATGAAGATATCCTTCATAGGAACCTCGTAAGTCATTAATTTATTAATTTATATGATTTTTTTTTATAAGAAATAATTTACACTCTTATATACGCATTTTATATTTTATTTTAGCACTTTAAAAATATAGTTATTCATGATCACAATGCTAAAATTACTGATTTTGGAATGTTGAGTAGAAACTAACCAAGAAACTTCATTTTATTCTAATGTATTTGGAGTAATACATTATATGAAACCCTAAAGAACTGTGAATAAAACATTTAAATATAAAAAATATTCAGATATTTATAGTTTGGGTGTATTAATATGGCAAATTTCAACTGAAGTTGTCATCATCCCTTTGAGGAATATAATAAATCTGATCAATATACACTTCAATATAATCTTATTAAAGAGATACGTGAAATTCCAGTAAAGGATATACCACAAGAATATGAAAGTCTTTATAAATAATATTGGGATAAAGATGTAGAAAAAAGACTAACAATTCAACAAGTATTAGACAGATTTTTGGAAATAGGAGTTAAAGAATCATATAATCATAATTTTGTTAAGGTTACTGGTACGTTATTTGATACAATTATAATTAGCAATTATAAATTAATTTTTATTATTGAATATTATTAGAAGTTCAATCAGAAAACAATAGCGATTCATATTCTGATGATCATTCAAATTATCCAATTGATTTTAATGATTTGATTATCAAAATTGATGAATGGAAAGGTAATAATAATGATTTTATGATTTCTTTTTATTTATATCATAATATTATAATCATTTTTATTTTATTTTGATAGAGGAAAAGAAAGAGAGAGTGTATGATAATCCTGATGATGAATTGTACTGTAAGTTGGATAGAATAATTAAAAAGTGTTACAATTGTTAATATTATTTATTAATTGATATTCATTTTTAGTGGAAACTACAGAGAGCGATCAAAATTATCTGGCCACTTTTTAAAATAAAAAATTTTTATATAAAAAATATAAAAAAAAATAAAAATTTAAAATTAATGTTTTTATTTATGATTTAATTTATTAAATTATGTAAAATTTAATATTTAATTCTATTGCCATTTGTGACAATAACTGCCTCAATTCTCTTAGGCATGCTATTAACCAATTTTTTATAATATTCTGGAGGAATATCTTTCCACGCATCTTTAACATATTTCTCAAGCACTTTAATATTAGATGGTGGTGGTATATGACAATGAACCATCATTTTCATCTCTGTCCAAAGATTCTCAATTGGATTGAGATCAGGACTTTGGGCAGGCTAATCAAGCACCATAAGGGGCATTATCTTCTTGGAAATCCCATCATCTTGTGGAAAATGCCTTTGTAAAGTAGGTATGACATAATCCTTAATAATTTTAGCATGTGTTTAACCAGTAACTGAGCCATTTAATGGAACAATTGGTCCAAGTCTATTCCAGGAAAAACACCCCAAAACATTTTGCTAGGACTATGCTTTACAGTAGAAGAAATACAGTCAGGATTCAATTCCTCCCTAGGTTCATGCCATACCTTTCCCTGACGTTCTTGTTAAAACTGTGTAAAAGTGCTTTCATCAGAAAAAAGCACACGTCTCCATTTTCTTGCACTCCAATTTTCATGCACATGGGCCCATTTAAGACGAGCCTGACAATATGCTTCTGATAGTGCAGGTTTTTTATGAGGTATACAAGCTGTTAGCCCAACTTTTTTAAGGTTATGGTGTATAGTAATAGCAGAAATAGATTGTTCTGTACATGCTGTCCATACTGTAGCAAGCTTTTTTGTGCAAAGTCAGCAGTTTTCACCATTTTCTTGAACAAATTCTTTAAGCTCTTGCTAAGCTGGTAAATTAAGAAGTGGTGGACGACCAGTTTGTTTTTTTGGTATTAAGAAATGTGTTTCATGAAGGCGCTTAAGTATATCATTAACAGTTGTTTTTCCATATCCCAACTGTTTAGCAATTGTATGACTTGATTGTCCACAATTATAGCCATAAACAATTGCACCACGCATTTTTGGGATAAGTGGCTTCATATTTTTTAGAAAGTTCTAGAAAACATGAAGTTTTGGGATATGTTTATCATGATTATAAATACAAAATAATGTATTGATTACATCATATTATTATGTATTGATCGGCATAAATTTACCAAAACAAAGTGGCTGAATAATTTTGATTGCCTTCTGTAAACCTATATCAGAAAATGTATGAATGGACTATGTTAATAAAACTGAAAGTATAGAATTTAAATGGAATTAAAATTTAGCTAATAAAAATAATCCAAGAGCCAAAATATATACAATAATTATTTCAATCATTGATGATTATTGTGATCACATAACATTCATAAAAACTTTGAATGAACGTAGCATGAACTTTATATATTTATTGGTGCAAAAGACTTTCTCATTTTTTTATTTTATTAGAAATATGCAGTAAATTTGATAATTTTTATTGCTTAATAAATTGTTAAAATGGGAGTAACAGTTTCTACCTATTCAGACAAACTTTTTAATGAATATATTCATAATATCGAGTGCAAAAATATAGGTAACAAAATGCATGTTGACCTTACCGCCCTTACTCAACAAAATAACTTTTGGAAAGATGTGAAGAATAAAGATGGTTCAGTCAATAATGTTAGTCATTTTGTCAAAGGAGTTTCTGACTACACATAAATATCACCTTCAGTACTATTTTTTATTGGAAGAATAGTTAGTAATTTTTATGAAGACATTTTAGATGCTAATATAAGGAGTTTAGATGAGGCCTTAGAGGAAATAACTAGGTATGAAATTACCATCGATGAACTCAAAGCGAAACTTGCTGCAACAGGTTCCACACAGCTTTCAGATAATTGGACTACAGCCATCAATACTATCTTTACAGAAAAAGGTACAAGATTTAGAACAGCCTATTTTGGCAACTTCCAGTAGATTGATATTAACAAAAAATACCAATGGCAACACGTTAAGTACACCAATTATTATGCAGGAAGATCAACATAAATCATCTTTGCAAGAGATACTACTTCAGGATGATGATCACATGGAAATAGAGAAAGATATTTCCAAACCTGTCACTTCACCACCTGAAAATTCTTCACAGAATAATACAAAGTCCACAAAGAAAGCACATAAATCTGCACCCCCTCCAAAGTCCCTAAAAAGGCTAAAAAGGAGCGCCCTCTTCATATCATCACAGGATTCACAATACTGCCTAAATTATAACCAAACATGCATGATGTAATGTTATATGACATTCTGGGTAAATGGAATGCTGAGAAATTAACAGAGAAAATAAACAAACATTTAGGTTCTCTTGTAAAAGTTACCCTATTGAAACAAGGCAAATACACCTATGTACGGGCCACAATAGTACTGAGAATGTCAGTACTCAACGTATTTGAAGAAGGTCAATGGCAAATCCTATTAGACACCACTCTTGTCAAATGGTTTCTGGCAGACTGGTCTTTGGAACAACGCAAATGAAGAACAGTCTTCCAAGCCATATTAACTGACTTTGGCAAAGGCTTTGAAGAACATTGTATTTTCCAGAATATAGAATTTATGAACCATCATCATCTTGCCACTATCAAACTGGTGAAAGATTCCAAAGGTAAACAGAAACTTATTGGATTCTTCTGAACCTCAGATGATCTTACTGTGGCCTGCTAAGCTGAATTCAAGATCCATGAACTCGTCGTCTAATGGAAGATAGATATTATTGGGAAGAAAAAGTCTGACCCCAAGTATCTTTCAGTAAAACCTTCCTCTTCGAAAAAAAATAAAGACTCTCAGAAGTCCTTCTCTAGATCTACCTCTGGCAAGAAAAATGACAAACGCACTACGAATGACCAGAAATATTTCTTTTTGGAGAAATCTATAGATTGGCTAGCCAAACAGGTCAAAGATGTGTTTGCATACTTTGCTAACCTAGGTGGTGTCCCCCCTTATCTTTTGGATAATAATCAATTCCACAAGATTATGAAAGGAAGATATAGTTCACTTTACCCGAACATCCAAGGTTTCACTAAAAAAGATTCCTGATCTGGTTTTACCTGTCCATTCGAGTTTAGTACCTTAAATAATATGGTGGTTCTTGGATAGTTAGATTAGGTGTGATAAATGGTCTTTACCTGGGGATAGTTAGGATTTCATTTTTTTAGAGTAAAACTAATTTTTCTTTTTCCAGCTACTTTTTCTCTTGCAGACGTGTCAGAATATTCAATCCTATAACTACTTTATTGTGGCCTTAAGCCTATTATTCTTTTTTTCTCTTTCATTTTGTTTTGTTTAATTCCCTTTACCCAGTGCGTTTATTTTCTTAGTTTTTTTTCGTGCTTACATAGTTCCCCACTTGTGGGGGGACTCAGCCTCATTACTGTAATTTGTGTATCACTTTTTAATAAAGTTCACGATGAGTCACGGGTATGTGGCGAAAGTAGGCTTTGCAACAAAAAAAAAATATATTTAATATATTTATTGGTGTATTTTCAAAATTTTATATATTGTGTATTTTTTCCCACTTTACAAGTTTATTTAGGAACTAAATGAAGGTTTAGTAATGTCATTTTTTATTTTTTATGTGACTTTGTTATAATAGGCACCTTGTTATATACTGTATTTAGGAATTTTGGTAAATTGTAATAAATAGAGATATTAATCACAAAAACATCTAATAAAAATGAAAAACTTTCCAGTTAAATCAACTCAGCTTATTTTTAAAAGATTTATTAGAACCCAGAGTAAACATATTATGCACAAAAAATATTATCAGAATTAGTCTTGACCTTCTAAATAATTTAATATTTACTTTCTTATAATTGAAGAAAGATAACAAAAACAACAAAAAAAACAACAAATTCTATTTTATCTCCGACTATACACCTTAATGTCGGGCCAAAATATCCCATATTGGCTTTTTTATAAAACAATGATAAATGATTTAAATTATGTTTAGTTTAATACTGTATTTTTTATGAAGAATGAAAGCAATATTTAAGAGACTAGCTATTATTATTATATAATCCGATCGAAAATGGAATTGCTTTATTTTGCAGCTTCTACCAGTTTCAAATTTTCTCTAATCATTTTAGTTTATCATTTAAGTTGTACATCAATCACAGTACTTTTTAATAAATTGATTAAAATTTTGTAAATTCTGCACAATTTGTGTTCAACTATGTTTACTAGTGTATATTGATTTCTTCATTATTATTTTCTTCTGTTTCATGTTCATTTTGCTGATTCTCTTCATGTTCATTTTGTTGATTTATTTCATGTTCCTGAAAATTTGCTTGTAGAAAACTCTAAAATAAAGACAGCAAGAAGGCGTCGGCTTTGGGGGACAGAGGGAGAGCTCCTTATATATGATTTACTTAGGCCAAGGTACAAGAAATCATGATTATAATTTTATATACCATACTGGTATTATGTTATTTATTTTTGATTCTAAAGGTAAAGGTTATGTAAAAGTATTAATACTAAATTAATGGTATCTTTTAACTAGTATGTTTGTTTAGGTTATCAAATTAATTAATTCTTGGTAAAGTTTCTCTTTAATCAGCTCTTAATATGAAAAATATACATATTCTAAACTTCAAAAAAAAACGTGCTGATACATAACCATTAGGAATCCTTTATTAATGTAAAAATTATTGTTTCTGCTAAATTCTATCGTAAAAAATTGTTAAACGCTGTAACCATAAATAAATTATTTATTATCAGGAATGGCACAACTCTGAATTATTTCGATATCTTTATGTGATGGACATTAGTCAGTTATTTCATTCCTTGACAATGTATAAAAATTTCAGTCTCTACTGATGATAACATTTACTATTATTTCAAATTGATTCATTATAAATGCATTTGAGTTGTTCACTAAGCGTGAATTTACTCCTTTAAATTATTTATAACAATAATATAATTAACTCTAAGATTATTAACTGTTAATTCAATGTTTCAACGTATTAACAATATAATAACATCATATTGACTAAAGAAGTCGACATGAAGAAGAAAAGAGAAGGATGTGATCAATAAACTAGATGGGCTTAAAATCACACAAAGTTTAATATAATTTATTGAAACATAATTATTTTGGTGACGTATTGATTGATTCTGAGGGAGAACTTTACAATATTGAAAGAGTCAAACAAGTTAATAACATTCAAAAATTTTATTTAATGAACAGATCTATTTCTCATACATTTCTCATAAATAACTTTAACCATAAAATAAATAAATAAGAGAACTTAAAAAGATTGAGAAAACTATAAAATACTGAAACATTCAATTTATATCTATTATTTAAATAAATTTAAAATATAAACATTAGTATTGTTTTATATTTTGAAACGCTTATAATTATAAACTTACAGAATATATTACCTTTTACATCTAAGTCATGTAATTTAGAATCTTGATAATCTATTAATAAAGCAACAAAATTAGTAATCATAGGTTGATTATTTGATAATAAAATTTAAAGTACAATACCTTCATAAATAGATGAATTAATTGGGTTTGGTAAATCTTTAAACGTAAATGTTCTACTAATATATGTAGCACCAGGATCTTTCTCATATGAAATTGAAATATTTGGTATTTCTTTATCAGCTTCTTCGAATATAATTCTAATATCTTTTGCTTTATAACCGAATTTTTCTTTTTCTTGAAATTCTTCATCATAAATAGCAGACCATCTCCAAAAATCTATCATGTTAAGTAATTCATTGGCTGTTGGTCTTACATTTGGATTAGCATCCATACATCTATTAGCTAATTTTTTATAAATTTCAGGAGTTCCTTTTCCGAAGTTTGGTCTGGCTCCATTACATATTGCTAATGTTAAGGATTCATCATGTTTTCTGTTATGAAAAGGTGGGTTTCCGGATGATAATTCAGCCATAATTACACCAACACTATATATATCAGAAGATAATGTATATGGTTCTTTAATCAAAACTTCTGGGGCAATGTATGGTAATACTCCACATAGTTTATCATGTGATTTTTGTTTATTTGATGGTCCAGATAACCCAAAATCTGAAATATAAATACTGCCATCAGAAAGTAGTAACATATTTCCACTATGAAAATCTTTATGAAAATATCCTAAATTATGTAGATCTTTAAGGTCCGATATTAATCCATATAAATAAATAAGTTTCTCTTTCCATAAAATGTTGTTGAAATTATTTGAAAGAACGTTTCTCAAACTTCCTTTCTCTGCAAATTGTATAATCATTATAAATTCTTTAGTTTCTGGTTCTTTAGTTATTCCATAAAATTCTAAGAGTGAATTCTCTTCTGAAAAAAGCTTCCAATGTGTTTTAAGCTAAAAATTAATTAATAATCAAAAAAAATTTTTTAAAATATAAAAAAAAAAAAATTTAAATGTAAATTTAATATAGAAATACTGTACCTCATTTAAAAATTCAGCTGACATATTCTGTGATCCAATTAACCTTTTCAAGGCAACTTTCATGCGTTTTGGTTCTTCTTTTTTCCAATTTTTATCAAAATGTTCAGTATAATTTGCTTTACCATCAATCCATATTGCAGAATATACTTTTGCAAATCCACCTTCGCCAACTTTATTTATATCTTCAAATCTATTAAATGGGACCCATTCAATAAATTTACTTTTGTGATTAAATCTTGCATCATAAATTGTATCTTTTATAAATTTATCAATATCTTGATTTCCACTAGTCCATCCTTCTATTATGCAACGAGGATCACATTCTTTACACCATAATCTTTTAATAAATGGTTTATTGCAATAAGAACAATTTTTATGATAAATGTTTAATAATTTATTAAAGAGTTCCATTTTCTTTTTTCATATAATTTTGTGTTATAATATGGTAGAAATTAATCAGATCATAGGCGTTATTTGCGTTACTTTATATTTTCAAATGTATCAAAGCAATGAGTATCAAAAAGGAAATATCACAGTAAATCAGTAATATGATTGTTTGGTGTAACCTTAAAAAAGAGCCTCGAACGGTAAATTGGAATAATTGTCTCAATAACTAGCCAAATTTGTGTTGAGCTTAGGTTTCATGGTTTAAAATGTTTACTTCGTGTAAAAAGAATTATTTATATATACTGTATTTCATTATCAAAAATTTCTTTACTACTTCGAATATTTAACAATCAAGGCCTATTGAAATTTATATCTACTCTAATAACTATCCCAAGGAATATATATTGAATATTTTCATTTAAAATGAAGTATTTAGTTAGATGTAAATATAATTTTAAAAAATAATTAAAACTGTAACCATATAATATTGCACGATAAAATTTCTCTTGGTTGTTTACTTGATGGAATCTTTACATGCTTAGTATTTTACATATTAAGAATTTTTTATTCATATACAAAAAACATAATAAATAAATCGACAAGATTTAAAATTTTGAAAATGTAACTATTTACTAATCGAAAGTTCGACATATATTTATAATAAACACTCTATATTGTCACAAATTTTCATTTACAAGTTTAATTTAATAAAAGTTATACTGGTCTGTAAGTGAAAATAAAGCTCTATATAAAAGTTATTATTAAAATATTCAGTATTATAAAGGCGTATTTGGGAGTGTTTTTATTATTGGAATGAATCTAGAATACCAACGTTTTCTTCAAATTTTACTAATTTTATTAGTCCTTATACAATAATTTATAAAACAAAAGTAAATTTTATTTAAAGCTCATAATAAAGCGCAAATTTATTACCTTATAATTAATTAACATCATATATGTTAGACTCCTTTGTCCGTGTTTCAAGATGGGTCGTTTAAAGCCATTATGTCAACATCCTTAACAAAGTTAATTACGTTCTAACCTTTTGGCCGTCAACCTTAATGCCGTAAGCAAGCTTTCGACACCAAGGTACAGTAACTTCTAGAGGTTAGATGAATAGCCCAAAGGGTATCCGTCGCAATTCTCAATCCCGATCAAAAAAAAAATTCAAATTGAAAATTCATATTATTAAATTAAAATTTTACCATCTTCGTTAATTTTCAATTGAGAAATATTAATTTGTTGAGTTTCTATCAAATAAAATAGTTTCTTTTTCAATGTATATATTTTTTTTTTAACAAAATAAAAATATTTTATCCGAATAGAAGGTACAGTACATTAATCGAATTCATTTATTTATCTACTTTTTTTTATTTTATTTACTAATTCTGTTTTACAATTTCGCTATACCATGCCATAAAATATGCAAAATATTACAAATTCTATTTGCTGTTAATATATTTTCATCTAAGCAACTTTTAATTAAATGCACGATCAACTAGGTACTTTAATATCAAACTTTGATCAAATTTTTATTGCTATAATTATACCAAATATAAATATCAGCAGCTCTGGATAATTTTGTCCTCTTAAAATTTCCGGAACAGTACAAGCTAAAACACAGACTTTTAGTTATTAAAATAATTATTTATATTTATTTTTTTTTTTAAAATTTTATTTTAATACAAAAATTGTGGACAATATTGTAAAGTAGATTTGATTAATTATTGCAACTTGCCCGTTCGTTAAATTAACTACATAAAATTAAAATCGTTATTTATAATTATAATAACCTTTTTTTTGAAATGGTTGTTGGCTATATTGGAAGATCAATTTTTTAAACCCTAATTAAGGAATGAAATAATCGACAGTTACCATGATACAACATATTCGTTTGGTAATACAGTTTTATTTATAAATAGTTAAAACAAGTTATCTTTTTCCTTCATTCCCTAAATTAACCTCTGCAGTCCGCAGTAAGAATTTTTTCGTACAAAAAATGTCTAACAACGCTGAACTTAAAGTTACTGACAATTCAAATGAAGGAATTAACTGGATTGAAAACGCTATTTCTAATCAACTCATTAAACATTATGAATTTGAAAATTTTTATAATCTTACTGAAATTGGTCTTGGAGCTTTCGGAATAGTCTATCGTGCAAATTGGAAAAATTCCAATAAATATTTTGCATTGAAATCTTTTATTAATTTCAATAACGCTATAGCCAAAGAAATTACTCGTGAGGTAATTATAACGTAATACATATTTTATAATATATGCATTTCTAATTTAAAAATCTATTTATTACTTAGATTAAACTTCATCGTGAAATCGATTTTCATGATAATATTATCAAACTTTATGGTCTCACGTCTAATTTAGGTATGATATTTTTTTAAATAATGATATTTTAAAATATTAAATATAATTTATTAACTTTGGTATTTTTTTAAAAAACAAAAGAAAATAAAAGGAAAAAATATTTGTTGGTATTGGAATATGCTGATAGTGGTAGCCTCCGAGACTATTTGAAAAAAAATTTTAAAAATCTCACTTGGAACGATAAATTTAATCTTGCATTTCAACTGGCTTATGCTGTATCATGTTTGCATGATGAAGGAATCGTGCATCGTGATTTGGTAATTCATTTATATTCATTTACAGTATATATTATGAGTATTCTTAATATTATATATATTAATTTAATTTAATCATTTTTACTCATTGTATTTAATAATAGCATTCCAATAATATATTAGTTCATCAAAATACCATCAAGTTGGCNGACTTTGGATTATCAAAAAGGATTGATGAAACATCCAACTCTCGATCAAAAATATTTGGAATTGTTTCTTATGTTGATCCAAAAGTATTTAATCAACTACAAAAATATTCATTAAATAAAAAGAGTGACGTTTATAGTGTTGGTTTACTTTTATGGGAAATATCTAGTGGCCAGACACCTTTTTGTAATGAATCATATGATGCTGGTTTGGCTATGAAAATTTTACAAGGTCTTAGAGAAACACCTATTCCTGATACGCCTGAAGGTTATATAAAAATCTATACTGGTAAGTATTATTCAAACTTATGATTTATCATAAATATTATTTTAATTAAATTTATTTTCGTAGATTGTTGGAATAGTGAGCCAGATAATCGCCCAAATATCAATCAGGTAGTTGATAAATTAAAGTTGTTTATTACAAAAGAAAATATAGATATAAAAGACAAGAATATCCAATTATCAAATAACCGGAGCTTCATTTCAAATTCTATTAAAAATCCTAAAAATATTATTAATAATTCATTATATGGAGATTTATCCCGACTTACTCAAAATTTTAATGAAATGAATACAAAAGAAATAAAATCTTCAATGTCATCAAGCGTTCAAATTATAAATAAAACCATTTTATCTACAAATACTTTTAATGTAATGGTTGAAGAACTGGTTGCTCTTCCTTATATTGTAGGAGATGAAGAATCATCAAAACGAAACATTCTTAATTATCTTAATGATCATAATCTGACTTTACAAGAAATTTATAATTGGTTAATAAATAATCAAAATAATTCAAATGCTATTGTTTTACTTGGAGATTTTAATAATAGTGGTATTGGAACCAGTATTGATAAACAAAAAGCATTTGAATTATATCAAAAGGCTGCAAATTTAGAAAATGCAATTGGAATAAATAGTTTAGGATATTGTTATCAATATGGAATTGGAACCAGAATTAATAAACAAAAAGCATTTGAATTATATCAAAAGGCTGCAAATTTAGGAAATGCAATTGGGATAAAAAGTTTAGGATATTGTTACCAATATGGAATTGGAACTATCGTTGATAAACAAAAAGCATTTGTATTATATCAAAAGGCTGCAGATTTAGGAAATTCATTTGGAATAAAAAATTTAGCAGATTGTTATTTAAATGGAATTGGAACCAGAATTAATAAACAAAAAGCATTT